>PVKN010003434.1:0-37304 GCA_004027915.1 Capromys pilorides
CCCTCACACTCATCATCAACCTATCTTCACAAAGTTCTTGTATTTATAGTTCATTCACATAGTCAACTTCCTTTTCTTCACTATTGAGAGATCTGTGACTCCGCTATCAGTGTATATGTCCTCAAAGCCAGTCTGTTCTGTGTCTAATTTTTCTTCCCCTCACTTAAAGCCTGAAGGAATAGAGAAAGAAGCAACAATCAACTCTCTGATTTGTCCATCAGGTAAGGGTCATCATTACACTTAAATAACACTGATTAAAATTTGAATGGCATTTTAAGTCCAGAGAATTTCTTGTAGTATTTCGACGCTGAATTTAAGTATCATTATCATGTGTGACAAAGGTGGAGAAAATGGTTCTTAAAGAGGTACCTTGATCAGAGCACATCCCTCTGCCATGCATCCCTAATCTTTATTTCTCACAGTTTGCAGACATCAAAATGTCCACTTGACCATTGAATGTTGTAAGCATAGATGAAAAGTAGGTAGAATTATACCAAAAGAGTATACTTCCTTGAATAACTAGTAACACAACATAGGGAAAACTGAATTCAGGCCATTCCACCACTGAGTTTTGCATAGTCAACAGCATTTGAGACTGTTATCCAATCCCCCATAAAAAGAGCTGTCAGGGCCTTTACTTTATTATGACATTCATATTTCTTTGCTGCCAAGCCTGCACCTAAGGCTCTATCAGTCATTTAAGAGGTGCCAGAAGAATCTATACTATCTTGTGTTTTTAGGTTTTGGGTTTTCTTTGGTTTTGTTTTTTTTTTTTTCCGTACCAGGGATTGAATTCAGGACCTTGCGCTTGCCAGGCAAGCACTTATTCTACTGAACTATCTCCCTGGCCCTCTATAACTATCTTCATGGAGGATTTTCTAATCTAAACCAAACATTTATAGAAATCTACAACACTAAGTAATCTATCAATATAACCTGTTCTCACAGAAAACCAATGTCGAATCAACATAATACAAAGATTCTTTGCCTATCACTGTTTACCTAATTTTGTTCACTGTGATATTATATATTGCTGAGATTTAAAGTATCAAATGTGTTCTAAAAACATAATGTGTTGGTTGAGGAGGCTTATTTGTACTCTTAAATAAATTAAATCTAATCACCTACAAAATTACACGTGGTCATTCTGTTTGGATTTTAGCCACTTCCGTAATAGTTTTACCTATTTGCTTGTAAAATATTAAATAATAATAACCTCCTTGCATACATATGCAAGTACAGCTATACACCAAAGTGCAGAATTTCTGAACTCAAAATAATATGCGTATTCTTAAGGGATTTTGTTGCCTTGCTATTTGTAATTTGATGATTTGTGACTATCAGTTTATGGGATATAAAGTGATGCTATTAGTTATAAATTCATCATAGAAAAATTATATCAAGCTAATTAACATGGTATCACCATAAATGCTTATTCTTTTTTATGATAACATTTGAAATTTATTTATTTATTATGTATTTAGTACAGGATCTAGAGGAACTCACTATATAGATTGGACTTTTAGTGATTCTCCTATTTTCAGCCTCCCCAGCACTGGGATTATAGGATCACACCACCACACCCAGTCTCAATCACCGCCTCAGTGACCTCTGGGAGCAGGGCCAGCAGGGCACACTGGAAAGTAAACCCTGGTCCCTGAACCTGAAATTTAATTTTAATTTCTTTTCTTTCTTTTTTTTTTCCTGTGTTTAGGACAGGGTCTATGGGGTGTTCAGGGTCTCACTACATAGATCAGACTCATAGTGATTCTCCTGTTTTCAGCCTCCCAAAGTGCTGGGATTAAAGGTGCAGGTCACCACACCCAGTCTCAGTCACCATCTCAGCATAGCCCAGGGGTGGACCATATTGAGCTACTGAAATTTAATTTTTTTTTTTTAAAAAAGACTTATTTATTTATTTTATTTTTTTTAAATTTTATTTATTTATTTGTTTGCTTGTTGTGTTTGTTTTGTTTCTTTATTTTATTTATTTTGTGGCTGGCTCAGCCTGCCCTGGTGGTGGGGGCTGGCGCAGCATGTGGTGCCGGGGATCGAACCGCAGTCCCCGCAGCTGCCCGAGCCCTCCCAAGCAGGTGCTTCAGACCACCGAACCATCTCGCCGGCCCTGAAATTTAATTTTTTAAGAAGCTTAGAATGTTTAATTTTTCCCCCCTGGGCCTAAGAATTGAACTTCAGATCTTCTATGTATTAGGCAAATTTTCTACCACTGAATTACATGCTCAGTCCTTTCTGTAAATTTTATTTTGCAAGGAAGTCCTCCTAAGTTGCTCAGGCTGACCTTGAAATTATCATCTTCCTGCTTCTGTCTTTCAGTTAGCTGGCATGTACAGTTGTATCCAGCTCATCAATTTATTTTTTTAACTATACACAACATGTAGTGCAACATGTCTTTAAAAGAAAAAGCTATTGCTCCAGGACTATACCCTTTGACCATTATGGCCGTGTTGCCCCCAACTCAGTAAACAATATATTTTGCAGTGCAAAATGGATAATATGAACACTTTAACAATATTAATTTTTACAACCCATGAACATAGAATTTTTTCCCATTTGTGTCCTTTTTAGTTTCTTTTATCACTTACTTATAGTTTTCAGTATTTTGATCTTGGGTAAATTTAATTTTTTTTCTAAGATACTATAAACGGGCTATTCCCCCAATTCTTTGCCGGTTCATTGATAGTTTATGCAAAAACTACTGACTTTTGCAAGCTGATGCTGTACATCCTAACATTACTGTACTTAACAAAGCTAACAAGCTTTTGATGGAGTCTTCAGGGTTTTATATATTTAGCAGTATATGGTGACTTTACTTTGTCCTTTCTTGTTGGATGCTTTTTATTCTTTTTTTATTGTCTGATTGCTTTTGCTGCTACTTCCTGTAGTACATTACTTTTTTTCCAATTTCCTTATGATATTTCTTACAAAAGCTTTAATATTAACTTTATGAGAAACTGATGCAATTTGCAAAAAAAATTTTTTTGCATTTTTATCTTGACATGTGTCACCAAGATTAAAATGGAAGTAAGTATATTTTCATCAATGGTAACTTTTTTAATTTTCAGTGAGTCAAATACTGTTCATCTTCATTTCTTTTTCTTTTTTATGTATTTAATACAGGCTCTACAGGGTCTCAATACAGATTGGAGTCATAGTGATCCTCCTGTGTTCAGCCTCCCAAGCGCTGGGATTCAGGAGCACCCCACCATGCTCAGTCTCAGTTGCCTCTCAGTGTGGGGCAGGGCCAGCACAGCACACCAGGAATCAAACCCCTGCACTCTGCCTAAATAGGCACTTTAGTCCGCTGAGCTATCTGGCCAGCCCCATCATCATCATTTCTTCACCTCCATTTTATAGGTCTTCCATAAAAAATAATGTCCCCATAGCTGGTGGAAACTAGCCGATGAAAGAATATAGCATTATTATAGAATGTAAGACCTTTGGGGAAATTTTTCCTTTGCTTATAGGAATATAATATTGTTGTTATTGCTGCCACTGCTGCTGTTTTCTTACAAAGTTAAGAAAAGGAAATTATATTAAAGTTCAGTGAGAAAATTCAAATGGAAACAAAGTAGATCCTATTGTCATAGCCATCTTATTTTAATCACAACATCACACATCAAATTTTGTCTTTTGAAGTATAACTCTCCATACAGGGGGAATCGTGACTGGGGGTGAAATTCTAAACATCTCAGAATTGTAACAGCCTTCTTCTAGGAATTTTTTTAAACCGTTCTATTAAAAGAAACTAATTTTCAGGATTAAGGGTAAGACATAATCTGACTTCAGAGTTATAGAGTTCTTCCAAAAGACACATCGCAGAAAGAATTTTCATCTGGCTGATTTCTTTCACTAGGTGATGAAATATCTGAAAAATTATCCCTGAAGTTGCCACCAAATGTGGTAGAAGAATCTGGCCGAGCCACTATCTTCATTTTGGGTGAGCATCTGCCCCTGGCGGCTGGAACATTAACAGCCTCTGCTCCATTTCCTTTCTGTAAATATGTATTCAAAATAATAAACATAATGTTGATTTCATTATTCTTCCTTTCTTCAGACTTGCTAATTAATTGCAGTTATACTTTTGTCTGTAAAATTTATCTTTTCCTTTTAAAAATCTTCATACTTTAGACCAGCTAATTATTCATTTCTTTTTAATACACTGAGTAGGTTAGAATCCCCACCCTTCATGGTTTCCCTTATCTCCCACTCTCCAGGAGACCTGCTGGGCTCTGCCACACAAAACATACACAATCTGCTCCAGATGCCTTATGGCTGTGGGGAACAGAACATGGTTCTGTTTGCTCCTAACATCTATGTTCTGGATTACCTAAATGAAACACAGCAGCTGACCCCAGAGATCAAGTCCAAGGCCGTCAGCTATCTCAGCACTGGTAAGTGATTGAGTGAGTTAATGCAAACTAGACAGTGTTGTTTTCATCAATTTCCCTGATCGGCTTGAAGTATTATCAATACTATTTTACACAACCTTATCTTATGTTACTGCACTGATAAGAATATTATGATGATAGGGCCAGCCAAGTAGCTCAGTGGATTAAAACATCTGCAAGCAGACGCAGGGGCTGGGCTTCGATCCCTGGGCCTGCCGTGCCAGGGCGCACTGACACAGCAATTGAAACTGGGCCTGGTTGTGCACACCTATAATCCCAGGTTTTGGGAGGCTATAAACAGGCAGAGCACTATGAGTCTGATCTAGTAGTGAGACCCTGAACACCCTGTAGGTCCTTCTCTAAAAAAATACAAAAATAAAATAAAATGAAGAATATTATGATGATTAATTTTATAGAAACAGCCCACTTTCCAACTCCCAATAAAATCCTCAGGACTCAGAACCTACTAACACATGACAGAAAAATTTAGAAAAACTCACAAGAGAGACCAAAGCATTTGAGTAATTTCTCTGGCTTTAGCATGTACTTTAATCTTTCCTGATGTTTCACTGACCTTCCATTCCAGGGTACCAGAGACAGCTAAACTACAAGCACCACGATGGCTCCTACAGCACCTTTGGGGAGAGACACAGCAGGGGCAAGGGCAATACCTGGTAAGGAAAAGACAACTTTTGAGTCTATTCCAATCCTACTAGGATTTGTATTTTAGACCTATTGTGAATTATATTAATGAGCCAATATTAATTAGCAAGGTGACAGGAAGAAAAGCTGATATTCAAATATATATGGCTTAGACTTGTTTCCAGACTTCCTCCTTAGTAATATGCCAAGGTATTTTCTCTAAAATAGCTCCCATAATTGAGTCTTTAAATGATATAGCAGTGACTGTACTATATAATTTTCAGATAAACAATGTTAGTCTCGCTTATATTGCATTTTCTTAGATCTTTCTTATCTTGACTAAAAATAAATGCACTTGATGGAAACAATTGAGAAGGCAACAGTGATATGAAACTTTTTTTAATTCTTAAGGTAAAGCAAATCAGTTTATTGTATGTAAGAGCTGCATATAAGAAGGTTCTGTAATCTACAGAATGAAATCTCAGAAGAGAAGATATATTTGAAAGCCTTGCACAAGTAACCCAAGAAAAGTAAATTAGAAGTAGGTAGACATTCTGTGGCAAGGGGGATAGATAGAAGAAGTGTCCCCCCAAGCCATTGCTGCAAAGTGGCTGTTAAAGCACCGGAACAACCTAAATCTCATCACTTCCGCCCCTCTCAGGCTCACAGCCTTCGTACTGAAGACTTTCTCCCAGGCTCGAAGATATATCTTCATCGATGAAGCCCATATTACCCAAGCCCTCTTCTGGCTCTCCCAGAAGCAGAAAGACAATGGCTGCTTCAAGAGCTCTGGATCACTGCTCAACAATGCCATAAAGGTGAATTACTCCAGCACTAGCTTTGAATTGTTTGTTATGATTTCTGCAAACGTGGTGAGAACAACTGATAATGCACGGATTCCTGAGAGGAGGCATCAGAGGAAGATGAAATGCGGTGCAGCCAAGAAAGAGGGGGTGGAACTTATATTGGCTATAGTGCTTGGCCCAGTGGGGACAGATATAAAGGCCACAACACAGAATAGAAAGAGCTGATCAGTGATGTCCTCAGAAGTGACTGCTCAAATCTCTCCCTCATATTCACAGGGAGGAGTAGAAGACGAGGTCACCCTCTCTGCGTATATCACCGTGGCCCTCCTGGAGATCCCACTTCCGGTCACTGTAAGTGGCAGCTTTCACCTGCAGGAAAGATAGGTCTGGGTGCAATGAAATTGCTGACCCACTCTCCGAAACATTAACCTCCTTGAAATAAAATGTCAGCTCTCTTACGCACTGGTGATACGTCCCAGATCAGCAGAGAATTTAGTCAAATCATTAAGAAAGATTTATATGTTTCAAGTGATGACTCTTGGCTGTTTCTCCCCTGACTCTCCCACCCCCGCCAAAAAAAAAAAAAAATCTGAAAGATTTGACCGCTATTCCTGCCGTCTGAAAATGAGAATAGCGACTAAAGTTACCGTGCTCTCTGTTGGTAAGAGTCACGAGTCGCTGTGCAAATGCATTTGCAGAACCCCTTTTCTTCCCGTGCCATACTGTGTGTCTGGGTGCTCTTGTTCTCCTTGTACAGCATCCTATTGTACGCAATGCCCTGTTTTGCCTGGAGTCAGCCTGGAACGCAGCAAAGGAAGGCACCCACGGCAGCCATGTGTACACGAAGGCGCTGCTGGCCTACGCCTTTGCCCTCGCGGGGAACCAGGATAGGAGGAAAGAGGTGCTGACATCGCTTGACAGCGAAGCTGTGAAGGAAGGTACGAGCAGCCCCGAGCCAGAGCCCTTGTTCCATGTAACTGTGTTATGAACTGCAATGCAAAATGTTCCTGTTCCTATCTCTGTGGTCCCCATCCCCACCCTTCCATAACATATTTTTTATAAAATCTAGGATTTCTTGATAAAACCAGACACCAAAACATAATTGGGTACAGGTATAGTAGTAAGAAGCTCAGCTCTTGGGGCTCACTCCAAAGCACACTGTGTCACTGACCATGGGCACATCGTCGTTTTGTCCGCACTGTAGTTCCATCGTCAGTGAAAGGAGGATCGTAGTAGTGCTGACCTCGTACTGATGCTGACGCAAGTGATTGGCTATGTGCAAAACACTTAGCGCAGTGTATGGCGCATAGTATAAAAATACTGCTATTATTACCAAGACACTCAGTTCCTAATATGTACTGAACCCCTACCTGTATTATCTTGGACTTTTTTTGTGTTTGTGTGTGTGAGTGTGAGTGTGAGTGTGCACGCGCGCGCGCAATGTCTCACTACACAGCTCGGACCCATAGTGATCCTCCTGTTTTTCGCCACCCCAGTGCTAGGGTTAGAGGCGTGTGCCGCCATGCCCAAGCTTGTGTCATCTTAAACACAGGGAAACATCAAAGGAAGTAACCCCAAAAATGAGTTCTGATGTTTTAATCACATTTCACAAGGCTGATAATGGTGACCAATCTATTCATGGTCACATTTCTATACATACCATGATCCATATGGCAGGAGGGCTAACACATAGAAAATAAACTACAGATGATAAGCTGTCCAATAAAATATAGTCTACCTTTCTCATTTAAGTGTGCCACTGAACATTTTAAGTATACTGGAAAATATTTCAGATCTATAAAAACATGTAAGCATTAATTAGAAAACACCAGTATAACTCCCTTCTAAGAAAGAAAGTATGAGCAACACAGGAAAAGAAAAAATCCATTTACTTCTCCACCTGCAGAGGTGATCATGATCTTGAACTTGTCATTATAATTTCCATGGATTCCCTTATATTTTTATTGTATATGTACTCCTAAATGCTATTCACAATCTTTACAGTTTTTCATTGTTAGATATCCATTATCATTTTTTTGGGTATTTCCACAGCGTAGATTTTTATGTTGCTTATTTTTTAAGTGCAACATTACTCTTGCAAGAGTAAGTGTGCCTGTTAACTTTAGTTCTCTAGTTCTCACTGACGCAGGAAAAGCTATACTACATAATGAGGTCATAATGCGCACATCAGGTTTTTCCCTGTGGGCCTTTTCTTGTTATTTTTTGCTCTCACAAGCGGTGGTGTGGTGCATACTCCTGTCCCTGACTCCTCCTGCGTGTGTCTCCCTCCAAGTTGCGCTTGGAGAAGGGCAGTGGCTAACACTACACTCAGCACATGGTGGCCTTTGCTGGAGATTGCAAACCGTGCCAGGAGGAGGAGGAGGAGGAGGGGGAGGGGGAGGAGGAGGCAGCTTCTCATGGCAGCAGCTACAGGCTCCCGCTACCTCATGCATGTGCTGGCTTTCATCTTTGAGTTCCTCTAATATTTTTTCAATCTAATGGACATGAATGCTAATATATGATCTTGGATCTTAATACGAAACCTCTATGGACAGGGAATTTAACACATTCTAGCTAGGGTCTAGATAACGTTGGAAATAGGAGGTAGGCACTATCACAGAGAGCCCTTGCGGGGCCATTTCTTTATCCCACTAACCCCACTGTAGTACAGATCTGAAAGCCGATGCCCAGAGGCTTCCACTTCTAGCAACGTTACCTGCCTTAACTTTCTGTGCTAAAACAGCTGAGTTGAGGTTTACCTGTAAGAAAAAGCATCTCTATAAGGTATGAATGATCATAATTAAAATGCAACCCTCACTTCAACTCTGGCTTGGGTTCCTTCGCTTTCAACTAAATACAAATATTTAGTAACTTGTAAAAATCTCACATACAGATAATTCTATCCACTGGGCACGACCTCAGAAACCCAAGGCATCAGAGGGACATTTGTACCAGCCCCAGGCGCCCTCCGCTGAGGTGGAGATGACGTCCTACGCGCTCCTGACGCACCTCACCGCCCAGCCGGCCCCGAGCCCAGAGGAGCTCACTTCCGCAGCGCGCATCGTGCAGTGGGTCACAAGGCAGCAGAATTCCCAGGGCGGCTTCTCCTCCACTCAGGTAGGCGACTCCCAGAAACTTTTACTTCACCTTCAGACAGCGAATGTTTTAAGTAAGTTATAAATACAGAGAGGAAGAAAAAAGAGTCATTGACAATAACTGGAAAGGTTGTTAGTATACAGGATAATGAGCAGTAAGTCAACAGAGGCTGAAAAGGGGGCTCATCGCAATGTCCTGTTTTCTTTAACAACTCTACCTCCCTACAGTAGTAGCAGGTCAGCAGCAGAATGAAAAAAGAAAAATATCTCCCACTATTCTTCTGTACATTTCAATGATCTCAACACATTCAAACTGTTCTCAAAGCCAGCAAGTCCCTCCTTTCTTACTGTGCCCCTTCAGGTGTCCATACCAACCTCATACACAAATATTTGTTCACTAAGAGAATAAAGGATTGTTTTTATTTATCCAACCTCAGAAGCCTGCCTGCATAATCACATAGCTATGTGTTTCGTTCATAGATACCCAGTGGGGAGTTCCATGCTCAGAGAATGTAGCTGTTAGCCTACTTACTCTAAAAAAGAGAGAATATGACAAAATGGTATCTGATCCTTTTCCCATTGTATTTAATCTCTTATTTTCCATGTAAGTGAAAAAAATTAAATGATTTTGTTAAAAATAATTCTCATTAATTTCTTAGAAATCTGTACTTGAAAGCTATCATTCAGGCTGAATATCAAAGGATGTTAAGCATATGGCACAGGAAGGTGAAACCACTGGGCACCAGAGTTGTTCTGATAGAAAGGGAGCACCCAAGATGAACGCCATTAAGCCCAGAAGATAATCACTATAATCACCTGTTATTTCCTCTGGAGAAACTGAAGCAGGACCCTGACATAGACATGAAAACACTTGGATTCTCTCAAACACCACAGAGCAGGATTTCTTCGGGGAGAAGGCAGATTGAACTTTGGTGGTGGCATTTTGACCACAGTTACAGAGAAAGACGTCACAGACAAATAGCTAATGCCATATATTTTTCACATACCATATCCCACATTTAGAGACAAAAGGATAAATTTTCTTATTGTTCAAAGAAAATAAAAATAGTAAAAAAAGAATAGAAGCCATACAGAATTTCATTAAACAAAATCATAAGAATTCAACAATGGTTGCTATATTTCATGTCTTCAAATTAGTTGTTTTGATTACAGGATAAGTTTTATAATGAAATAAATTTCTAAGGCATATATTGCAAGGTATATATGAATGCTATACTTCCATCATCTATCTAAAGATTATGATCAATCTTGAAATTAGAACCTAAATATTTAAGTGATGAGGAAAATGGGATATTAAAGCTCCTTTATAGTAGTCAGTGTGGGACTTCGAAAAATATCTCAGTCTTTGAGTGTGTTCATATATGTATTAGTCCATTTTTCACGACTATAACAAAAATACAGAGATGACTAACTTGATAAAGAAAATTGGTTTATTTAGCTCACAGTTTTAGAGGCTGACTGTCTGAGTAGCATGTCAGAGGTGCTGATCACCCTCTGCCACCCTCTGCCACCTCGTGGCTGGGTGGTAGCAACCGCAAGAACAGATGCAGAAACGGAGGCCAGAGAGCTCAGCAGAGTCACTCTTGCTCCTCCTATAACAGCTCTTTCACAAGAACTATCTCAGTCCCTTCCTACAGCAGTATCCTTGGTGATCTATGGATTTCCCATGAGGGTCCTTCTACCCTCATGGAAGAGGTCCCACTGCCCCCAGGAGTGCCACCTTGGCAGCTGAGCCCCCAACACATGGACACTGGAGGGACAAGTTTCTCCCAAACACAGCAACCCCTAAGCGGTTCTCTCACTGCTCTCTTCCAGGACACAGTGGTAGCTCTCCAGGCATTATCCAAATACGCAGCAGCTACCTTTACAGGGACTGAGAAAGCTTCCCAGGTGACCGTGCAGTCTTCAGAAGGATTTTCCACCAACTTCCAAGTGCACAACAACAACCGCCTATTACGGCAGCAGGAGTCTTTGCCAATCGTGCCTGGAGAATATACCATGAAAGTGACAGGGGACGCATGTGTCTACCTCCAGGTAAGGACCTGCGCTAGCTGTTCTCACGGAAGAGCCTGACTCTGCAAACAATAGAACACATTAGAGAAAGAACTGAGGAAGTTGAGAGAAATTCAGAAAAAGAAAAATTGTGCTTGTCTTTACTGTCTTGTAGACATCCTTGAAATACAATGTTCTCCCAGAGAAGGACGCGTTCCCATTTGCGTTGAAGGTACAGACTGTGCCTCAAGACTGTGAGGAGCCCGAAGCTCATACCAGCTTCCAGATCTCACTGAACGTCAGGTAGGATCTTCAGACTGCGTCACCTAATTCTCATCCTTTCATTGGAGAATTTAGAGGAGTGAACAGTATGTATGTGTGCAGAATTTATTTTAAAAGCAGCAGATTCTTTTAAATCAATACAATAGAATTCTTCAGTGATGGGTTTCTTCCTGTCTGTCCCCTCTTCCATGACCTATTAATTTCCAACCTCATCATTTAAAAGTGAATACTTCCCCTCCATAAGAAGTACAGAGTATTACCCTTAGCCTATGACTTGAATTTTTTTCTAATGTAATACAATATTATTCTTTGGTTATTCAGGACAGAACTCTTGAAAAGCTTAAAGAGAATGAAGTAAAATTCTTAGTGGCATTATATAAATGTCAAGTTACATACAATATAAACTTAATTAAGTTTGGAGGAAAATATATTTATATATAACATATATAAATATAAAATATATATAACAATATATATTAATTTTATATATAACAATATATAAAATTTTATTTCATATATAACAATATATATTCAAATAGCTACAACCTTACAAAAAATGCATGTGGATTTTATCACCTGGTTGGGGTATTATTCAGAAAAAATTCAGGACGAAGTATATATAATAAATAACTGGCCTAGATCAAGAGCCTCACACCAGTGTATCACTACCAGCTTACAGATCCTCAAAGAGCACACTTTTGAAATTTTAACTCTGCAGATCTACAGCAGCATTGGTCTCTGGCTTCAGTAGGCTCTGTGCAAACTCAAATACACCCCAAGTTTTCTGAACCGTTGGTGCAGGATTTCTGGGAAGACTTATTTGTACTTTATAGTGCTACTGAGTATTTCACATGAACACACACAAAAACCCTACTTCCTTCTTCCCCTGGATCTGCAGTTACACTGGGAGCCGTCCTGTCTCTAACATGGCAATAGTTGATGTGAAGATGGTATCCGGCTTCATCCCCCTGAAGCCAACGGTGAAAATGGTAGGTTTCTTACACACATGGGTGACTTGTTTGTATCCAGTGTTTTATGTAGCCTTAGATGTCTTACTTGCTTTTCTTATTGCTGGGACAAAATACCATCACTCACACATTAATGAAGGAAAGATATATATCAGCTCAGTCTGTAGAGGGTTTCGGTCTATAATCAGCTGGCTCCAAGAAAGGGCAGCATGGCAGAGGGTACATAGAGGAAAAATAGTCCATGGCAGGGAAGGTGGAAGGCAGCAGCAGCAGCAGGCCTGCCTTCTGTCTCTCTTTTTTGTTCCATTCAGACTCCAAGCCTATTGATTCCCAGGAGCATCCATCATCCACACCCAGGGGTTGAGCACTATGCTCAACCCCTTTAGTTATCACACACCCTTCATCCCAGCATCGCACACCCTAGATCCAGCCACCTCCAAGAAGCCTACTCATGACCAGTGAGGTTTCGGGGGACATCTAGCTACAAGCCATTAACACCAGACTAAAACAGTACTAATATTAAAATTGTTAGGTCCAAACTCACACAATCAACCAGACCAGGCATTCTGATGTGAGTAGAAGATTTATTGGGGGCATCAAGCAGGCTGACTGTCTAGTGGACCAAGACAGCAATAAACAAAAGGGGAGCAGGAGACTTTATAGAATCTTTCAGGAAAGGTAAATAGAGGCTGGAACAGGCGGGTAACAGCCAGATCACGGTGTTCCGGGGGAGGGGCGACTGGAACAGCTATGGGAGAGCTAATTTTGGCAGGGCTACCTGGTCTGTGGGGGGACCTTCGATGTTAACAAAGGAGAGTTTCCATGATTGCCTGTCCATGTCAAAGTCAGGTAGACCTATTCTGTGCTTTTGGATTTGGCTCTGCATGGGCCCACGGGAGAGAGAGTTTGGGGACAAGGTGCCTGGAAATCCAAGAAGGAAACTGTTTGGGGCAAGGTGCCTGGGAAGCTTTGAATCCTGACCTATCGAAAATGTTTGAGGCTGGGGAGATAGCTCCATGGCACAGGTGCCTGCCTGGCAAGTGCAAGGTCATGAGTTTGAACCCTGGTCCCAAGAAAAAAAAAGTTCACCATCCCACACTAATGAGGCTGAGGCAGGAGGATCACTATGAGTTTGAGCCCAGTCTTGTCTACATAGTGAGTTCAAAACCAGCATAAATTGTATGAAGAAAAATAATTCAGTTGACTTCTGTCAAAGACTTGCATTTTCCCAAAACTCAGAAATATAATTTAGCACAAGTATGTGAATATCCAGTGTGAGCATTGCTTTCTGCTAGAAGCCAGAGGTTCCTGCTTTTGTGCAGTTTAGAATCCCAAAAAGATAAAGCATGTAAACATTAGCCAGTGCAAAAATACAAGAGTGACTGCCATAAGCTACTGTAAGTGCTACAGAAGTAAAGGGGAAAATAAAGTTTCTGTAATTCAGAGCAAACACAGGGGATGGGAGGGGAGTCTCCTCAGTTAAGAAATACAGTGGAGAAGCCAAGTCTGGTGGTGTGTACCTATAATTCCACCCAGGAGGATGAAGCAGGAAGACAGTGAATTTGAGACTATTCTGGTCAACTTAGTAAGTATGAGGCCAGCCTGCAAAACAGCAAGACCCTATTTCCAAAAATATCAACTAAAACAAGGAATGAAAGACAGGAGGAGAGAGGAAGGGAGAGGAAGGAAAAAAAGAGTGGAATCCTAAAATATGAGTAGTTACCAATTACTAACTTGTGGTATTTAGTTCCATTTTCTTCAGATAAATAAACTTTGCACTTGGGTCATGTGCCATATGAATATTAAGCCTTTTATTTAAATTATCCTTTGTTTTTTCATTGTCTTTTTTATGTATTTGGTACAGGATCTCACTATGCAGCTTGGACTCATAGTGATCATCCTGTTTTCAGCCTCCCCAGCACTGAGATCATAGGCGTGCACCACCATGTGGGGTGTCCATGGCCAGCTCAGAGCGCCCAGGGGTGGGGCAGTTTGCTGAGCCATCTCGCTGGCCCTATCCTTTCTTTTTACTTTTACTATTTTATGTTTTTATATATAAAAATCATGCAAAGGAATTCCACTCTCAGGCTTACTCTGCTAATAAGAACATCTTTTTGCTCCTCTGGATCCTCTGTGTTTCATTTATTTATTAACTTTTATCTCATTTTTCTTTAGCTTGAAATGTCAGGACATGTAAGCCGAACTGAAGTCAGCAACAACCATGTCTTGATTTACCTGGATAAGGTGAGCTATGTAGCTGTGGCTGAAAAAAAAAATTTAAACAGATAATTTGGGACTATCCTTTCCATGCTAGAAATTTGTGAATTCTGATATTAACTCCAATGCATGCTCTTCACTCTTTTAGTTGCATTTCATCTAATATTATGAGTATAAATGTCTTCTTATAATCCTGGAACACAAATATTCCTAAGATTCTTACGAGTAAGAAATTGTGCACAGGAGCTGGGGAGATAGCTCAGTGGTCTAAGCACCTGCCTGCCTGGCAAGTGAAGTACCTGGGTTCCATCCCCAGTACCATGTGCGATGCTGGCCCTGCACCATGCTGGCCACCAAAACCACGCAGGGTGACACACACCTGTATTCCCAGGGCTGGGGAGGCTGAGACAGAAGAATCAGGATGAGTCAGACCTGTGTAGTGAGACCTTGTACCAAATTAATTAATTAAGCTTTTTCAAAAGAAGATAGCTTAAAGAAAGAAATTGTACACAAAACATTTTCTTTACTCTCACCATCATTTTGAAGATACCAAATTATGTGGGGACATAACCGTTGTGATTATTAATTAATGAGCAGGGCTGGTGAGATGGCTCAGCGGTCTAAAGTGCCTGCATCAGAAAGTTTAGGCAACTGCAGGAACCACAGCTTGATCCCCAGAACCACATGCTGTGCCAGCTCCACCCCCAGGGCAGGCTGAGCCGGCCATAACACAAACAAATAAATGAGGTTTAAGAAAAATAAAATTAAATTAAATTTTTAAAAAATTAATAAACATCCCCCTCAATAATATAGAAGAGGAAAACAGTTTCAGTCTCAGAAAGGACTGCGGCTATAAAATAATAAAGCAGTCCACCTATAGGCCAATATAATTCTGTAGATAGGTCCAATAGCAGACTTTATTCATGCCTACATTGATAGAAATTACAGATTTAAAATTTTGTGAAACTTAAAGCTTCAGTGATCAGCTTTCTATATACTTAGTGGCTCTTCTAAAGGATGAAAGATAAAATTATGCCAAATCTCTGAATATTTAGCTAATCATCCAACAAAAATCATACATTTACCATATGAGCAGTGCCAACTCTTGGCAATGATAGAGTTATATGAGTCACTTCAGTTATTCAAGAAATAATTTGTGAAATTTCTTGTCTACTCTAAAAGCTTTCTACATAGTGTAAGGGCCCTGTATGGTGCTGTTATTTGCTAAAGTTGGTTCTCCCCAAAAATAAATAAATGTCTATTATTCATTTATCCAAAGAGAAAGCAAGGGCCAGTGAGATAGATCAGCAGACTAAGCACCTGCTTAGGCAAGCATAGTGATCAGGACTCGATCGCCAGCACTACATGTTGCACTGGCCCCACCCTGGATGCACTGAGCTAGCCACAGAGACCTGGCATGGTGGCGCACGCCTGTAATCCCAGCGCTGGGGAGGCTGGAAACAGGAGGATCATTATGAGTCTGAGCTGCATAGTGAGACCCTGTGTCAAATACATAAATATGAGAGAGAGAGAGAGAGAGAGAGACAGACAGACAGACAGACAGACAGACAGACAGAGACAGAGAGAGCACAAAGTTCCTTGGAAGGTCATTTAGCATTATTCAACTTCCTCTTGCTTCCTAGGTGTCAAATCAGACTGTGAGTTTGTCCTTCGTCATTGTGCAAGACATAGAAGTAAGAGACCTGAAGCCAGCAGTAGTGAAAGTCTATGACTACTACGAGACAAGTGAGTGAGAGTGGCTGTCATGCAGAAATTAAATTCTTTTTTATATAATTGTATTACTTTTTAATAAGATAACAGTGAGACAGTTCAAAACACATTAGTAGGACAGCCACAATAATTAATACAGTGCATATTGTTGTCCTCATAGTAGTTGTTCAGAATACAAGATGCAGGGGCTGGGGAAATAGTTCAGTAAACTAAGTGCTTCCCTGGCAAACACAAGGGCCTGAGTTCAATCCCCAGTTGTGCAAAGAAAAAAAAAAAGAATACAAGATGCAGACATGATAACTTTTCTAAACACTGTTGGTACAAGTATTTCTTCTCACTGAACTAAGAGAAAGTAGCTCTATGTGTAGTCCAATAGTCCATAGTAGTAGTGGGTTAGTAGTAGTGGTAGGGCCAGTAGCAGAACTGGCCATGTCAGAAGCTGTTGACTTGAGCCTTTTACAGTTCAGCATACTTATCTGGTTTCACTTTTTATACCTCATGGTTGAACTTTTCTGCTGGGTCATTAAGGCCAAGTTAAAGCAAGACCTATATAAAACAACATGTAACTTTTGTATCTGACAAGGTCAGTCAAATCCCCCCAGGATGTATCTTGAAACAATGCATAGCATTTTGTAGAACGTTTGTCAGTGTCAGCCATCTGAAAGAATCACAGTCATTGCTTGACCAATTTGCTCTTTGCAAAAGCCTGAGAGAATGCTTTCTCTCTAGGTGACTTTCCTTAGGCCTACCATCATCAATCCCATTCCTCTGTGCCCCATAATCTCCTTGAATGGGAAACTTGGGACACCATGGAGTTATAGGCTGTAACAGTACAGGTTCTCTTATGTCCTGAGTCCTCACTGACCTTGAAGAGCTAGGGCCAAAATATTGGCTATCCTTGTAGCCCTTCTTTTTCTCTATAATTTTTTGATATGAGAATTGTGTCACAGATTTATTATATAACATTCTTTTATAGCTTGCTTTATGACTACATTAAGCATAATTCTCTACTTTTTGTCTTTCTATGCCCATGTGGTAGGAACTACCTATATATCTCAAGTGCTAACACAGAAAACTATAGGATATTTTGTTCCTTTTTGTTCAGAAAAACCCATTGTAGAATAATAGGAGACTTAAGCAAGTATAACATCTGAACTATCTTTCAGTTTAAGTGAAGAGAAAGTATAAGATTCTGTACTTGAAAGGCCTGGCAAGAGAGCTCAGCAGACTAAGAGCCTGCTTCAGCAAGTGCAGGGACCAGAGCTCAATCCCCAGCACCACAGGCCACATAGGCCCCGCCCTTGGGTGCTCTGAGCCAGCCTCGGGGTCTGGGTATCGTGGTGCACACCTGTAATCTCAGCACTGGGGAAACTGAAAACAGGAGGTCGGAGTCTGAGCTGCACAGTGAGAAACTGCACCAAATACATTTTTTAAAAAAATTAATAAAGACGATTCTGAACCTGAAAGGACAAGAGAAGGCAGCAAAAAATGCATAGAGTTAATGATGCTGACCTTTTGGATGCCGCGCAGTTCTTCCCACCTGGAGATCCCTTCTCTGACTTCCTGGAATGACTTTGGATTTGTTTGTTTTTCAGATGAATTTGCAATTGCTGAGTACCATGCTCCTTGCAGCAAAGGTAAGCAATTTGCAGTCCCTCAACATGCAGTCAGGATTTCTCTGGCTTCTCCCCCAAATCTTTTCCTCCATAAAATTTTGTCAAAATGCTCTTTGGAGTTACCTCATTGCTCACACTACATATTATCATAGAAAAACCCACGTGCGAGTGAGCACCATTGACCAGCAAGCCTCACACGTTCTCTGGGCACTCATCTGTACTAGAGTTCATTGTCCACCACACTAATCGGATGGCCTTGGCTCTATGCCCCCTCCCCCACCCCAGATTTGAGGGAAAGAATGTTCTCTGCTGATGGCAACACATGTCAACTTTAAATTGTCCTTTCTTTCCATTATTGCAGATCCTGGAAATGCTTGAGATTCCACAGACAAGAAATTCCTTCTTTGCTGGAGTCCGTGTTCTTAGGAGTTTGCAGGAAAAAAGAAAAAGTGTTTTTGTATCCCCAAAGATTTCTTCAAATAAGCATTTTTCTTGTCAAGCTCTATCACTGCTGCCTCATTCATTCCACCATTGTTTATTCTTTTCCGTATGATTCAAATAGATTCCTGAGGTAAACATCACAAGTCATTAAGAGCTGAGGGGTTTCGAAATATTTACAAAGTATTATTTATAGAACTAGAGAAAATGAAACTCATATGGAATCAGAAGAAATCCAAAACAGCCAAATCAACAAGAACAAAATAAATAAAGCAGGCCATATCCCTTAAGCTCTTTAATGGAATCGAGAGGGAAACAGCACTCCCAAAATCATTCTCAGAAGCTGGCATTACCCTGTTCCCAAAGCCCAGACAAGGATCTAGTTTAAAAAAGAGAGCCACAGGCCAGTCTTTCTAATGAATACGGATGCATTCTTCAGAATGCCAACAAACAATGCACTAATCATTCAAGAGACCCTATAGCATGGCAAGTAGACTTCATCCCAGAGCTGTAAGGATGGTTCAGTACACACTGATGTGTAAATGTAATTCATCACATGAACAGAAGCAGGGGCAAAAATCACATGGCTGTCTCAGTGGACATTTATTTGGCTAAGTGAAAGTAGTTAGATTCAAGAGGCTGTGTACATGCCCGCTGCCTTTCAGCACTTATTTCTTTATCCCTTGAAGGCTTGTGTGATGTAGCTGTCATGGTCCTCAGGAAGGCGTTTCAGCTCAAGATGAAACCTGGGATATGAAAACCCTCAGCATCTGCAGTGTTGCCAGGCTGTTCAAGCCAGGCAAGGGACCTGGTGTTTCTCTGGCACTGCAGAGCAGGCTTTCTGAATATTTCTCGCTGTCTGGTGACAACCAAACATCTCAGGTGCTGAATGTTTACTTGAATAGGGGAGTCAGCACCAACAACAGCTCACTTACTGAGGTGAAGCCAGGTGGTAGGTGGGTGAAGATGCTCCCCGTCCTGTGCTCCTTCCTGGCCACTGGCCTCAAGGGCCCACGTGGGCAAGCCGTGCCCCACATGGGCCAATACCAACCATCAGCCATGGTGTGTAGGGTTTTGGAGAGCTTTTAAGATCCCAGAACTGGTATAACACTATCCCAAACCTATAGGAGGGACAGATTCTCTGTATGTTTAGTTAAAAATTATTTGTACTGAATTTATTTAGAAGTCTTTAAATCGCCTTTATGCTGAAGTACTCCCATTGCTGTTTATCTCATCTACTCATCTGCTAATGTATCTAATACGTGAAATATGCTTTTGAAATGAGACCATGAAATTTCAGCCACTTTAAGTTCTGGTAAGAATTGGCAAATATCTGATGAACGTGCTTTCAGATTTTAATTTATTCTCACATCTCTTCATGGCTAGGTATTTCATCTTGATGGCGAGATCCATTGAAGGATGTGTTAAAAGCACAATCATTTGCTTTGCTCTTTAGTCATAGTTGTATGTAGGTCTTCTGCTGTTTTATTGTTTTGTTCTATTTTGTTTGTGGATACTGGGCCTCACTAAGTGGTGCAGGCTGGTCTTTTTTTTTTTTTTTTCCTCAAATTCTTTTGTTATTTATTTTTTTACTTTTTCCAGTAACAGTTAACATTTACTAGGCACCTATTGGCTTCAGTCACTTGCACCTAAAGAGCAAAGCTAATTTACCCACAGCCTGTGTTCTTTGAAATGGTTAGCCTTATTTCTTAGCTCTGTCAACCACTAGTCTAACATTAGCTTCAAGTTCAGTTTTAATCATCTAGTCCCTAATTGTCCACTGCTCCCTGCCACATGAACGAAAGAGTGTAGGGTAGGTAAGGCAAGCACTTTACATTCTCTGTGAATACTTAAAGTAATTGGAGCCAAAGTGGAATTAGCGAGGTGGCCATGTAGGGTTTGAGGGCATAAAACTTGGAAAGAAATTGACCTGGAGGAGGAGTTGGTATCCAAGACTGAGCAAATGCGAGAAATCAACTGGCCTAAGGTTCTGAGTCACTAGCTGGAGATTAGATATGGTATAAAAGGAACTAACTGTTGTACATTGATACTAAAAACCAAAAATAGTTTGTATAGGATGAACAGCAAATGAAAACTCTTCTATCAAAGTAAGATCTCACATAGGTCATTTTTATGCCTACATGGACATGTGCACATACACACACACACACACACACACACACGTACACAAGCAAGAATGTGTGTTTTGTAAGATAGGTCCTTGGAAATAGGCCTATCTATTTGGATGACAGATCAATTGTAATTTATTTTCTTTTACCACTGTATCATCATAAAGAAAACTAGTATAAATGAAAAAATCTATTTCAGATATCTACATCTAAAATTTTAGGCAGTGAGAAAGTGGAATGGAGAGTTTGTTGGCAAGGAGAGTGGAATGACGGGAGTTAATTGTCAGAAACTGCTGACCGCCTTGTTTTTAGCTGCCACAAACAAATTCACATAGCAGAAGGAACAATACTGCTAAATATCAGGGTTTTTCTACTGTTTTCCTTTGTGTTAAAATGTACTGGGTGAAAGAAAGGAAAAGAAAAGAAATCCCGGAAATTCATATGCCTCTCAAAAGTCTGAAATTGAAGCAGTATTTAGAACCATAGATAAGGCAACACAGCATCATCAGTGTAATATGCACAGTGCGCTTCTCTTCTTTAATCTGTAACATACATCAAATATTAACCACAGTGCATTAACAAAAGGCAAGAAATTTCTTGCTGTACAGAGGAACCTCACCGCAACCTGAAGCCTAGAGTCACAATGGACAAGGAGAGTAAACAAAGCGTGAGAAACTGTCCCCCACGAAGTCTGTAAACTCTTCTGTTTAGTGTTTAGTGGTAACCTTGCCACCCTGCATGTCCCCTCTCTCTGCCTGGAAGCCACACTCAGCATAAAGCACTCTCTATGTACTCTCCAGTTCAAACTGGAAAAGCATTGCATGCTGTCATAGTTAGGATTGCGCTAGCTTTCTATGGATCTCCGAGTTAAAAGTCTTGAGCCATTTAGCTCTCTAAAATAGCACTTACTGGTTATCACAGCCTTCCTATAGAACAGGTTTTAGCAAACTAAATCTGAAGGGAAAGAAGAAAAAGAAAAAGAAGAAAGATGATGGTGTGCATGCCCATGCACGGTTCGTGGAGCGCCCTGTACCCACTCCTCACACCCAGAAGTCAAAGGATGCTGGGTAGTGGCTCGGTTCATACTTCAGTTCACTGTAGGAATAAGCAACAGAGTAGAAGTTGATATAGTTGCTGGTGGACTTGAGGCCCAGGTGCATGGCTTACTCTGTGGCAGAGATGTGATGATGGAACTGGTCCTCAAAGAACTCATCATAGTTTCTTGTAGAATTCAGAAAGGGCTGGTAGGTCTCATAGTCTTTCCTGCTGGGCTCCTGGAGGACAGGCTGTGTGGACATCTGGTTGTGTTTGTTTGATGTCTTCCACAGGTGTACCATATGAATTCCTATACAAAGTTGAAATTCCAGTGCTTTGAGCTGTCATGGTATCTTTCCTGGAAGTGTGTTCACCGCTAATTCCATGATAGGTAGCGTTGCTACCAGTGGACTCATAGTACATTTTCCTTTCTTTGAGGCTGATCATTTCTTGAGGAGAAGCGGGGGTGCTTGCTTTAGGCTGGTCTTGAACTCAGTATATAACCCACACTGGTCTTTTTTTTTTTTTTTAATTTTATTTATTTATTTATTTATTTATTTGCTTGTTTCTTTATTTATTCATTTTGTGGCTGGCTCAGCCTGCCCTGGTGGTGGCGCTGGCGCAGCATGTGGTGCCGGGGATCGAACTGCAGTCCCTGCAGTTGCCTGAGCCCTCCTAAGCAGGCGCTTTAGACCACTGAACCATCTCACCGGCCCTCCACACTGGTCTTAGACACAGAGTGATCCTCCCTCCTGAGCCTCCTAAGTGCTATTATTACAAGTGTGCACCACCATATCTAATTTCCATAGAAGTTAAAAAATAGAAAATTGTTGGAGGCTCCTGTACACTGGGTCTGCTCTGCTGTGTAGAAAAAGTTGACATTTACTCTTGCATAATTATACTCTTATATAATTCTTGTCTTATTAAGGGACTGTCTTAGTTACTCTTCTCTTATTGCTGGGACAAATACCCGACACCCAAAATGAAGGAAGGAAAGGTTTATTCAGCTCACAGTTACTGGAGGTTTCAGTCCATATTCAGCTGGTCCAAGGCTGAGTGGAACAGGCCAGAGAGCATCCAGTTCATGGTGGCAGAACAGCAACAAAATGATGGCAGAGGCAACCAACCAATCAGGCCAGCAGAGCAACAGCTTGAGTCTGTCTCTCTGTCTCTATATTACACTCAGGCTGTCCGCCTCAGCCTATCCACCTTAGGCTATACCCATAATCCCAGAAGTACTCAGACCCATAGTCCCTTTAGTACTAAAACACATAATCCCAGTGGATCATGAGTCAAGTCTCAAACTCTAGTAGTCCCCGCCTCATGATTGCATGAGGCTTTGGGGGGGCAACTAGACATAAACCATAACAGGGACTGAACTTTTACACACTCTACAATATCATTTAAGAAACAGGAATTACTGGGGCCAGTGAGATGGCTCAGCGGTCTAAAGTGCCCGCTCAGGCAAGCTTAGACAACCACAGAGACCATGGTTCGATCCCTGGCACCACATGCTGCACCAGCTCTACCCCGAAGGCAGCCTGAGCCAGCCATAATAAAAATAAAATAAAAATAAAAGAAAGAAACTGGGGAATTAGTAAATGCATGCACCTAACAATTTGAAGAAGACAAAGAGCACAAGATAAATAAAAGAAGTAAAATCAGAACCCAGCAAAATGATATTTTATGGGCTTTAATGTGATTTTCCACTTCATAGTGGTTAGTATTTGCTGGTCTTTAACTTTAAAGCAAGTTATGTCAACTTCAGGCATTTTTCTTAGTTTTCAAAATCTTCTTTGTTATTACCATGTTCATGGACTAACAGCTTTGAACTTCCCATATGGTTCCTGGTTCACACCCTGCTACCACGCAAGCACACAGTGTCCCGGCTCTGTGTGTGTTTCCTCACTTCTGGGTCTCTGTGCACTCATGGCAAGCACATGTGAAAACTCACATGCATGTGTATGTACCTCATAAACACACACAGACTCTGCCTGACAGCCTTATGAGGAAGCTGTGGCAAGACTGGGATGAGGAGGACCCCTAGACACACGCACACACACACACACACACACACACACACTGGTATCCTGGGAGGGCAGTGGGGCCACACTCGAGTATGAGCTTCCTCAGGGACACCGCTGTGCCCAGGACCAAGCACAGGTCCCAGCCCAAGCCGCCTGGGCTCAGCCAGCACCCAGGTGCACAGCCTCGGAAGCTGCGCTGCTTTCCAGCCTTTGCGCTCGGTGTCCAGCACTCCTGAGTGGGAGTGGATCAAGGCCGCCACTCAGGCCAGCCTGGGCGGGGGAAGTTCCTACGAGACAGAGGCAGAAGGAGGAAAACACAGCCGGTAACGTCGGTGGCCTAGCGTCCAGGCTGCATGAAGTCCAGGTCCTGGGACCACTGAGTGGCCCAGAGCTCTCACAACGACTTTCCCTGCACCTTAATGTTTACTGACAGCACAGTGTAGCAGGCTCCAGCATCCTACTTCTCTTTTGGAAGCTACCCGTTGGGAACTTTAAAAGCAAGAAAAGATTATCAGTTAACGAATGTAATTTTTTTTGAGCTATGGGGCAGGTGAATTGTAGAAAATTGTTAATAATTTGCCTAAAAACAAAGCTTTAATGATATATGTTGGGAGAATTCTAAACGTGTGATTCTACTTTTTAAGAAAATATCTAAAGATCAACTTATGTTGCTTTATTTTTTAACCTTACCAAGATAAATTTTAATATGCACATATCATCTCCAACTTAAAACTGTAACTTGAGCCTTCACTACAATTAAACACCCATTCATTATGCAAAATAATTGATTTTAGTGCAGGTGCTGCCAAAGCACGCACTTGCAGTGTGATCAGAGAGAAGCTGCAGAAGTATATTTTATGTGATTGGTAACTGCAGCTGTTCCCACCACAAATACCTGAGTTTATTTTAAATTATTGCATGAAGTAGGTGCATTGAACATAAATCATTCTTCAAGCAGCATTTAACTGATAATTCATTAATCTGCTTTAAAACATTAAATTGTGAATTAAAACAAATTTTCAAAGGCACAGACAACAGCTTTCCATGAGTTCCTTCATAGGGCATTCTACAAAAGCCACAACTAGGCAGAAAGCACATCATCAGTGGCCGACGGGTTTCAAGGCGGCATCTACAAAGTGCCCCAGGAAAATTCAGGGACTCACAGAAGCTACAAGATCAATGTATTTCTCAAAATTGATGTGAAGGAGGGTGAAAGAAGTTATTATGTAAAGAGTAGAGCCTTACTACTTAAGACGATGAAAAAGTTCTAAACATGGACAGTGTTATTTGCATGACTTCATGAATGTACTTAATACCACTGGAATGAGTACATATTAAATAAAAATTTTTAAGTTATGCACATTTTATCAAAGGACAACGAATAATAAAAGTGACATAACAAAAAATTCAGAACACTATACACCGAAAGATTGATTTTCTACATGTAAATTATACCACCTTAAACCTGAGTCAATAAAAAAAAGAATGCTATGGTGGTCTTATTTTTTATTGATCTTTATTTCTATACCCCTTAATTTGAGGTACAAATTGCACACTTTGAGGTGAGTTTAACAGTGCCATCGGGGTGAAGATCTGTAACCCTAGCACCCTAGGAGGCTGAGCAGGAGGATCTTAAGATCAAGCACAGTGCAGGCAATTTCGCCTCTTAGCAAGACCCTGTTTCAAAAAGCAAATAAAAAAATTTTTAACTTAAAAAAAAAGGTAATGCTGCAGCTCTGCAGTGTGAAGGCCCTCGACTTTGGTCAACATTTGCACTGCAAGCTTTCACAGGTGTGCTACATAAGACAAACAATTCTGCTGGATGGAATTCTTAAGTATGAGACTTACTGTACACAAAAATGAATAGAATATTCAGAGAGAATTACAGTGTAATGTAATGTAATGATTCTTGCTGTGTCTTGCCTCTAGCTTTACTTCTATGATCTATTCTTTTGGTATTTTGTTCTACTGATCTGCTACTTCTCTTGCTTATATTTATGCATTTTTCCTCTCAGGTCCCCGTTCTATATCTGATCATGTTCTTGTGCTTATGTAGATCTTATCTGCTCCTACAGGCTAAGTTCCCCAAATATAAAGATGCTTCCCAAATTCTTATCTCCTGCCCTCAGCTCCTTTCTGGACCTCAGCCTGTCTACCCAAGCCAACAGTAGGTGTTACAGTTTGGGTCTTAACTCTCCGCCAAAGCCACATAGTGAGGGTCTGGCGTTCAGATGGTGCTTGTGACTGTTACAAGACAGTGTGCCCTGAAGGAGATATTGGAATCCGTTGGAATCTCTCTGTCTCTCTCTGTCTCTCTCTCTCTGTCTCTCTCTCTCTCTCTGTCTTTCTCTTTGGCTCTCTCTGTCTCTCTTTCTCACTGTCTCCTCTCTCTCTGTCTCTCTTTGTCTCTCTGTCTCTTTCTCTCTCTCTGTCTCCTCTCTCTGTCTCCTCTCTCTGTCTCTCTCTTTTGTCTCTCTTTCTCTCTCTCTGTCTCCTTTCTCTGTCTCCTCTCTCTCTGTTTGTCTCTCTCTCCCTCCCTCCCTCCTTTCCTCTTATTTCCTAGCTCTGATGACATGAACTGCTTTCTTCCAACACAGGTTGATAGAATAAGGGGCTTCACCACCACAGACCCAGAAGAAATGAGCCGGGTAACAATAGATTGGAACCTCTCAAACCATGAGCCGAAATAAACACTTTATCCTTAACTGTCTATTTTCTCAGGTGTTCTGGTACTATGACAAAATATAAACTACAATAGATTTCACACACAGCATGTACATTCACCATTTTATTGTGTCCAAAGCACATTTGTGATCACACACACACACACACACACACACACACACAGAGAAACCTCCCTACTGGGCCTTCCACTTGCAAAAAGAAAAAAATCCACCAAAGTAAAAATATTGACCAAGACACTGGAAAATAACAACTTGGAGAGGAAAAGGAGGAGGAAAGTAGATCCCTGGAACTAAGAAAGGATCCAAATGGAAAACTAGATCCTACAGAGAAACTAAAGAGATAGAACACAACACAGAAAAAGGAAGGCCAAGGGGGATGAAGGGGAGCATCCCGGTGTGGCTTCACCTCAGGGTGCCCAGTGCTAGCCTCTGCACTTTTACCCCAGCTCCTGGCTTACAGCATGAGAAAAGAAAACAGCTTCTACTACAGCACAGTGGAAGCAGGTGGCTCCAGAAGCTCTAGGGAGACACCCACCCTCGGAACAGGCAAGGGATGCTGGGTGCCACAACAGCTGGTGAGTGACTCGTCCAAGTAACTTCCATGTCCCCTGGAGAGGGTGGCGGGTTGGATGCCATCTGAGGGAGGGGCCAGCTGAACCTGGGGCTCAGAGCACTGCAGGTTGGCTTCATCTCAGGGCATCCAGTACTAACCTCCCATAATGACTGGGTGAGGGACATCTATGCATGACCTCCATGGTCAGGGAACTGTGGTCAGGCCAACAAGAGACACCAGAGTGTTTGTCATAAACTAAGCAGCTCAAGCCCCACACCCACCACCAGAGTCCAGGGTCAGCCTGACCTCCTGTGGATTTAAAAATCTCAGAGCCAGTACCCCATCTGTAGATTCCAGAAGATGACTACAGGCTTAAACCCAAAGAGAAATGTCATATTTTTCTATACATTGATGTTCTTAAATTTTTGTCTTTTGGTGGGGGAGTTATGTTGTGTGTGTATGTGTGTGTGTGTGTGTGTGTGTGTGTGTGTGTGTGTGTACACGCACACACACATACAATGTTTTCAGTATTTTCTTTCATTTTTAGTTTTTTTCTTTTCTTCCTTGCCTGCTGTCTTCTTCACCAGTCTCCTAGGCTTGAGTAATCTTCCTTTGTTTCTAACCTCTTTTTGTTCTTTTACTTCTCCATTTTTTCTTCTTTCTTTTAAAATTTCTCCCATTAGAGTAAAATACCATCAACTGGATATTTACTGGTTATGATTTTCTAATCTATCTTAGGTTCTGTTATAGAACTATAAATCTTGTGTGTACTAAGGTCAGAGGTGGAAATTTTTCAGTTGTTAGTTTGTCATTTTTCAGTCTGTGTTTGATACTTTTGTGATTATTGATTGTACCACTTGAGCCAAGGTGGTGTAGCTCTTGTAATCAATTAATCCCTCTCGTATACTGGATGTTTGCCCAAACAGGCTGCAATATTTCAACCCTATTAAACAAAGAGGCAGGATCCTGGGACAAACTGAAAGGGCAAATGTCAGCTTTCTCTGAAAACATCTCAGGAAAGTATTAGTTTCTATAAAAGGTTTCCATACTAGTAATAAAGCAACCTACCATAAGCAATTTCCAAGCCTCAACTCAGAGAACAAACAAAAATATAGAAAATGAGAAAAAATAGGGGGCCAGCCAAATAGCTCAGTGGATTAGAGTACCTGCAAGCAGGTTCAGGCACCTGGGTTTTGATCCCTGGGCCTGCCATGCTGGCCCCTCCCCTGGGATGCACTGAGACACAGTTGAGACTGGGTGTGGTGGTGTGTGGCTGTAATCCCAGCTGTTGGGAAGCTGTAAACAGGCGGATCACTACAAATTCAATCTAGTAGTGAGGCCCTGAACACCCTGTAGACTCTTCCCTAAAATACAAAAAAAAAAGGAAAAGAAAATGAAAAAACAGAAAAGATGCAACCCCACCACCCCTACAACTTGCCCAAGGCAAAGCTGATGACACTGAGTAGAAAAATTCAACAGCCATCAAGCTAAACTTTCTGAAATGGTAGCATTGTAACAAACAGATGAAGCAGTCTCTTGACAAACCAAATCAGAAATAATTGCATAGATAATTAAAGTGATGGTGACCATAATGAAGGAAATAGTGAATCTAGAATAGATATAGATTATTAAAAATAGAGGAGTTTAAGAAAGACACATAGAGGAGCCAGTGAGATAGCTCAGTGGACTAAGCACCTGCTTAGGCAAGCATAGGGACTTGGGTTTGACCCCCAACACCATAAACCACATCAGCCCCACCCCCTGGGCAGGCTAAGATGGCCTCAGAATCTGGGCACAGTGGCATACACCTATAATCCCAGCTCTGGGGAGGCTGAAAACAAGAGGATCACTATGAGTTCAAGCTGTGTAGTGAGACCTTGTAACAACCAAATAATTTTTTTATTCTTCTACTTGAAATTCCCAAAACAAACATAGTCATGTACGTACATAGATAGGTACAGTCCTAAAATTCTTGGTAGGAGAATTAAGTGTCCAAAGATATTAGGAATTTGTTATAGGATAGAAAGGGTTAAGTCTCTCTCAGAGAAAACAATACAGACTTCTAGTCCACACAAACTTCTACACACATTTATAATTCTATAATTTTGATGGTTAAATATGCTAATGAATATGTAAAACTAATTTAGATATTCTATTGGTATTTATTTCTAGTATTTTAATCTGAGATTTTAAGAAATAAGTTCTATGGGCAGGGGAGATAGCTCAGTAGAATAAGCACTTGCCTGGCAAATGCAGGGTCCTGAGTTCAATCCCCAGCACCACACAAAAAAAAGAAAAGAAAAGAAATGGGTTCTATCACTTTTCCACTTTTACACTTACTTTAAGAAAAGTTATATTTGGTCTTAATTCTGATGTCTTATTTTGTTATACTTTGCTTTTATATCAACATTTTAAGAGGTACTTTATGCTTATCACCTGTTTGGGGATTATTATGGTTTGTATCTAAGTGTACCCCCCAAAGCCTCATATAGTCATTGGGGTAGCTTCTAGAGTTTGTGATTAATTTATGATCTGCTGCTGGGATTATGGCTGTGAGTGTTACCACCCTGGGGTGGGTAATCCGCATACAGTGAGGAACGTTGAGAGGCTTGCTTGCTGCTGTAGCTGCTGCTCCTTCCTTTGCTCTTTGCTGCGTTCCATAGCCATAAAACCCTCTGCCATGGGCCACTCTGCCTTAGAGCTATCTGAGTATGGACTGAAACCTCCACTAACTATGACCTAAATAAATCCTTCCTTCCTGAATTTTGAGTGTTGGGTATTTTATTCTAGCCACAAGAGAAAAGTAACTGAGCCATGGATTTTCCTTCTCAACCTCATAACTTCTATGGAGATTATTAATGCTTATATTCTATTCGGAGGTATGCTAGCAAAAACTTCCAGAGAGCCCACTCATGAAAGGAAGCTACTCAAAGCATAAATAGAGGGGCCGGCGAGATGGTTCAGTGGTCTAAAGCGCCTGCTTGGGAGGGCTCAGGCGACTGCGGGGACTGCAGTTCGATCCCCGGCACCACATGCTGTGCCAGCGCCACCACCAGGGCAGGCTGAGCCAGCCACAAAATGAATAAATAAAGAAACAAACAAACACAACAAGCAAACAAATAAATAAATAAATAAATAAAATTTTAAAAAAAAATAATTTCTAAAAAAAAAGCATAAATAGAAAAGGTAAACTGGGAAAATCCAGGCCCCAGTGGATCCCTGAGAAACAGACTTCTCAAAGCCAGCCAGTCTCATTTTTATTGGATCTGAGATTGAACAGGCCTTCTGAACAGGTCTGAGTTGCTTGTGTTATAATTTTATTTAAAAGCCCCAAATTAATAAAAGCAAGGGATGATACTTTCTTCCTCAAAGATATCATTTATTATATTTTGGATTATCCTCACAAATTTCTAGATATGCTTAACTAATAATATAGAAACACTATATGAAGAATCTGTAGATATATTGAAGATAAATTTTTACTTTTTACAGCCATTGTAAGACAATAAAAATGTAAACTCTCAGGGCCAGCAGTATCGCTCAGTGGACTAAGTGCTTGCTTAGGGAAGTGCAGAGGCTGGAGTTCAATCCCTGGCACCACATGCCACACCAGCCACACTCTCAGGCACGTTGAGCTAGTAACGGAGTCCAGGTGTGGTGGCGCGCACCTGTAATCCCAACATTTGGGAGTCAGGAAACAGGAGGATCACTATGAGTGAGAGCTGCACAGTGAGACCCTGCACCAAAAAAAAAAAAAGAAAGAAAATTACCACATTTTCTCTAGTACTCTGCATATCTTGCAGTATCACATATTAATGTACATTGCAGTTGGAAATAAGAGAATACCTTTTTGGTTTTCTATAGTAGGTTACAAGTTTTAGAAGTCCTGAACCTATGAAGGTAGTACAAGGAAAATCTTCATTTGAAACCTCAGAGTAGTCTCTTTACAGTCTACATTATTTTTTTTAAAGTCAAGATATTTGCTTTGTTCTATTTATTTCTTGGAGGTATGGGGAAGAGGTTAAAAAAAAAAAAAAGTTCTCTATTTCAAAAAGCTTTCCCAAGGACTGGGGATTCATTTTCATGACACGTGACATGGATGAACAGGGTTCTCACAGCTTTTGTGCCAATCTAAATTCAAATGCGCATATTTTCTGAAACTCAGTATATTTATCTGGACACATGTTCGTGTTTATGTATGAAGGAAGGGAGCCAGCACTTTGGCTCCAAAAGCAAATTTATCATGAATTACAAACCTAACTTGTCTTTGTAAGGGACCGTTCAGCTATGATGGCCTCCATCATTACCTCTAAGGAAACAGGAATTAATTAAGGCTCAAAGAACTGTGCCTGCAGTAAGGGGAGGGAAGAATTCTAACTCCACACACCAAGTTCAGAACAAGATGTCAACAATCTCATTTTTTTTTCCAGGGAAGGGTCTACATGGTACTCAGGATCTCACTACTAGATCAGACTCAAAGTGATCCGCCTGTTTACAGCCTCCCAACAGCTGGGATTACAAGCGCGTGCCACCACGCCCAGTCTCAATTGCCAACTCAGCACAGGGGAGGGGTGACAGGGATCGGACTGCAGGCCCAGGAATCGAACCACTGGCCCCTGAGCCTGCTTGCAGATGTTTTAATCTGCTGAGCTATTTGGCCAGCCTTATCTCATTCTTTTAATATCTATAAATAAAGTAAATGAAGGAAATAAGAATTACATGAATATTAAAAAGTGCATAGAAAACTCAGAATGTTTTTCATTGAATTTGTCACTTACTACATTACAATAAAATACTTTTAAGGAAAATGATCTTGCAAAACAAAAGGGTGGTTATATTGTTCAGAAGGTTTTGAGAGAGCTGGACAGGATGGTGCACTCCTGTAATCCCAACATAGGAAGGGTAAGGCAGGAAGATCCCCGTGAGTTCAAAGCCAGCCTAACCTGCATAGTGAGACTCTGTCTCAAAAAAGAAAAGAAAGAATGAGGATTAACTGCCCTGATGTCAATTTAATCACCCATCTCGAAACAGAGTACTCCACAAATTCAACATCTACATTGCGCCTTGAAAAGTCAAAGCAGAAAGAAAATGTACAAAGCCAGAAATCGCACCAGCACACCTAGACAGATGTTTGCATGTAGTTCTTGGAATCCAAAACTTTTTTCCCACACATCGCACAGATGCCTGTTTTGTAGGCACAGCCCTGGCAGTAATGAGAACCTGGCTGGTGCGCAGAACTTTTACAAAGTCTGAAAGCGGAGAACTCATTCTTTCCATAGGGATCGAATCCTGCCTTTTTTGATGTCAAGGCTTCGTTTTGCTCAGTTTTCTTCCACCACTCTCTGTGGTATTCCTTGCACTGTCTTTCCACGCTTCCAGTGTAATAACAGGCCCAAGTTTCTTCTTACATTTTTCCCAAACCATTCTTGCACCCTCTGCCTCTGAAGCTCCAGTAGCTTGAAAACATCAACACAGAAGGCCCAGATAGATTTTAGAAAAAAAAAGACATGCAAACAATGAATTCCCAACACAGTAGAACTGGATTCTACAACACAGGCTCAATTAGAAATCCAAGAAATCCAAAGTGTATGCCACAGAGTCAGCTGCCTTGAAGACAAAATATCATATTTAGAAGACAGGCTTGTGGTTATGATCACCAAATCAAACACTGCTCAAAATAACAAAGGACTATGAAAAAGTTAACCCAAAAGTTGCTGGACAATGTAAAGAAGACTAATATAACATTAACTGGTATCAGTGAAAGATCAGAAGATAGCACAAAAATCATACAAATTCTGTGCACAAAATAGCAGAAAACTTTCCAAGCATAGAAAAAGCATCTGAAATGCTGATAAATGAGGCATATAAAACTCCAAATAGCTATGATCACAAAAAAAACACAAAAACATAGAATAGCCAACATTCCAGAAAGCCAACACAAGAACAGAGTGTTCAAAGTGGTTAGAGAAAGGAAAGAAATCATCTGTAAAGGACAGCCTATTGGAATCACAGACTTGTCAACATAAACTATAAATCAAGGAGAGCTTGGAGTGAAGTACTTTAAACCCTAAAAGAAAACAACTTCCAAACCAGATTGATGAACCTTGCAGAGTTTTCATTCCAAATTGATGAAGAAATAGGATATTTCCATGTCAAAGAACACCTGAAGAAATTCAGGACCACCAAACCAAAACTTCAAAAACTTCTCAAAGATATTCTGAGGGGCAGGGGGGAGACAGAAATTTCAAGATTCCCAAGAGAATGAATCAATTAGGCAAGTCAGGCAACTAAAGAGAAAAAAAAAAAAGGAAGCAGCAACAGGAAACCAATATAATGACAAGGATAAGTCAGTATATATCAGTAATAGCCATCAACGTTAATGGTCTCAAATCACTGGTCAAAAGAAACAGATTGACAGAATGGATCAAGGAACAAGATGGTGTGAGCCTTGCTGAGCTATGGCTTGGAGCTGTGGCCTGGAGCTGTGGAGGAAGAATCAGTCTGATGGATGCGCTCCCTGCTGCAGCTCCACTGCTGGCTGTACCGCCAGCTCTCGGCTCTCCACAGGGCTCCTCGCCCCACCCGGCTGGACCAAGCTCACAGACAAGGCCAAGCCAGGGTAGGTCATATACAGGATTCGCGTGCGCCGTGGTGGCCGCAAACGTCCAGTTCCTAAGGGAGCGACTTAGGGCAAGCCTGGCCATCATGGCGCTAACCAGCTGAAGTGTGCCCGAAGCCTTCAGTCTGTCGCTGAGGAGCGAGCTGGACGCCCCTGTGGGGCTCTGAGAGTTCTGAATTCTCACTGGGTTGGTGAAGATTCCACATACAAATTCTTTGAGGTTATCCATATTGATCCATTCCACAAGGCCATTGGGAGAAATCCTGACACCCAGTGACCACCAACCCAGTCCACAAGCACAGGGAGATGCGTGGGCAGACACCTGCAGGCCGCAACAGTCGTGGCCTTGGAAAGGTCACAAATTCCACCACACTATTGGTGGTTCTTGCCGTGCGGCATGGAGAAGGCACAGTACTCTCCAGCTCCACCGTTACTGCTAATAATATAAATGATGTTTGTAAAATGTATAACCAAATAAACAATTCAAGACAGTTAAAAATAATTTAAAAAGTAGGAGCAAAAGACGATCTCAGAACTTCAGCCCACCCAGAACAAACCCAGAGGAAAAGAACATAAGAAAACTTCGAAGTCACACACCTAAAATTTCTGAAATGAGGGCTGGCCAAATAGCTCAGCAGATTAACGCGCCTGCAAGCAGGTCCAGGGGCCGGGATTTGATCTCCTGGCCGGCCGTGCGGGGCCCCACCCCACCCCGGGGTGCGCTAAGATGGCAACTGAGACTGAGCATGGTGGTGCGCACCTGTAATCCCAGCTCTTGGGAGGCTGTAAACAGGTGAATCACTACGAGTTAGATCTAATAGTGAGACCTTGTAGACCCTTCCCTAAAATACATTTTCTAAAAAAAGAAAGAAAAAAGAAATTTCTGAAATGATAGCCACTGGCATAAAGAAACTCCATCAAGCTATAGAAAAATCAGATCAGAAATTTTATATATAAATACATATATACGTATGATATATATTATAGCATATATTCATTTTTAATATATTGTAGATTACTATTGTAGTATATTAATATGGTAGATTAATGATTCAGGTCCCCTGTTATTATTTTTTCAATTGTTAAGGTACCTATTCTCTTTCACGTCTACCTAATCTGATAGCTCAGCAAAAGTACTGAGATGCCTTTTGGGTACAGTACTAAAACTAACCACCTGGTGGCAGCAAAGGTTAAAAATATGGGTACTGCTACTTTGTTAAAAAAAAAATTTAGCACATTTGTTTTATTTTTTTTATTTTTTTGTTCTTTGTTTCATTTTTTATTTATTTTTATTACTTTTAATAAGAAATAACAGGGGGCCGGCGAAATGGTTCAGCGGTCTAAAGCGCCTGCTTAGGAAGGCTCAGGTAACTGCGGGGACTGCGGTTCAATCCCGGGCACCACATGCTGCGCCAGCACCACCACCAGGGCAGGCTGAGCCAGCCACAAAATAAATAAACAAACAAACAAACACAACAAGCAAATAAATAAATAAAATTAAAAAAAAAATAAGAAATAACAGGGGCTGGGGAGATAGCATGGCATAAGTGCCTGCCTGGCAAGTGCAAGGTTGTGTTTGAACCCTGGTCCTGCCAAAAAAAAAGAAATAACAATATGATAGTTTCAAAACACATTAGTAGTACATTTGCAATAATTGACACATTGAATATTGTTGTCGTCATAGTAGTTATACAGAGCACAGGGTGTAGACATGATAAATTTTCTAATCAATATTGGTAAGGAAAGAAAAAAAATTTCTTCTTTTTGAACTAAGAGGAAGTAGTTGTATACATAGTCCAATGTTCCATGATTGCAGTGGGTTACCGCTGGAACTGGCAATGTTGAAGGCTGTTGTCAGTTCATCATACTAATGTTACACCTCATCATACTAATCTAACTCTGCGTTTTATGCGTCATAATTAAGCTTTCCTGCTGGGTGATCAAGGGCAAGTTAAAGCAAGTCCTGTATAACAAAACATTCATCTTTTGTATCTTCCAAGGTCAAATCCCCTCAGGATTAACTCTGGAACCATGTACAGTGCTTTGTGGAACTGTTGCCAGTGTCAGCCATTGGGACGAGTCATGGCCATTGCTTGACCAGTTTGCTCTCTGTGAAAGCCTGAGAGAATGTCCTCTGTCTAGGTGACTCTCCTTAGGCACACTATACTTCATTTATCCCTTTCCTCTGAGGTCCCTTAATCTCCTTGAACAGAAAATTTGGGAAACCACTGAGTTATAGGATATTACAGCACAGGTTCTCTTATGTCCTGAACTTTGTTAAAAATCTTGTAAAAAAGAAAACAAAAAAATTGAGCAAAAGGAGTATAAAATAACTAGGGAAAACTAAAATAATAAGATGATACAATAAGGTACATGGCACAATATTCTTGAGATTTGAGAATAATCTCTTCAAGCCAGGCATGATGATGCCAGGCATGGTGGTATATGCATATGGCCCCAGCACTTGCAGTCCTAACACAGGAAGATCACAAGTTCAAGTCCAGCTGGGACTACATATTGTTTTTTTCAAACAAACAATAACAATAATAATAATCTTCAACCTGATGTTTTACCTTCCAGTCCCACTGGGACAGCAATCCCACCTCCTGAGGCATAGCCCCAGGGACAGAAAACTGACCTTCCACACCTCCTGGGGTGGTGGTCCACAGCACTGCTAGGAGAAAGTAAGGCCCCAAAGGTCTAGGCAGACCTACTCCCCATGACTTTGGGCAGCAATGCTATGGTCTGGTGAAACTGAAGCCTACTTGAAGCCAGGTCTCTTGTCTCCTTATAAGGACACTGGACTCATTCATGGGGTATCCCCAGTCATGACCCGACTACTGACTCAATACTCACTCTTCAAGCAGCACTGTGTGAAATTTACCTGACTGTGTCAACTGGAGTAGGAAGCACCCAACTAAATCGGACGAGAACAGTTCTGGGTATGGATGAGGGGATTTGCTGAACAAACACTAGAGGGGCTGTGGGGAAAAAGGAATCATTCTTCACTGTGGGTGCGAGTGTACACTGGTGAAACCACTGTGGAGATTCCTCAGAAAAGTAGGAATAGAAGTCCCATCCAACCTAGGTATTCACCTCCTGGGTATTTTTCCAGAAGAATTGAAAACACCATACCGCAGTGATATATATCCACCCATGTTTATAGCAGTGCAATTTGTTATAGCTAAATCCTGGAAACAACCCAAATGCAGATCAACTGAAGAATGGGTAAAAAAGATGTGGTATTTTTATACAGTGGAGTACTACTCAGCTATAAAAACAGATACACTCAAGGCTTTTATAGGTAAATGGATGCAACTAGAGATCATACTCATAAGTGAAATAAATCAGATCCACATGTGCAAACACCATATTGTCTTCCTACTGGAAGAACCTAAAAGAGTAAATAAGATATGAAAGGTACAATGGATACTGTGAAAGGGGAAGAAACTGTTCAAAAGGAAGGAAAACTGGGATGAGAGAAAGGACAAAAAGAAAGAAAGAAGGAATGGGAAAAGAAACATGTCTATACACAGGATAGCTTGGATAATTGCACTGCTGATCTCTGCTGTTCTAATGAAAGAAGCAATTAATGCTTAATTTTTTCTCTCTCCTTTTTAATTTGAGGTAACTTTTGACCAATCTTATAGGTTTATATCTGGTCATCAGAAAAATTGATTTAAAGAAAATAATATGCAGTATAACAACCATTGTTGAATTTCTATCATTTTATTTAGTGAAATTTTATATCATTTCTATTTTTTTACTATTTGTTGTGTTCTTTTTAAAAAAATAAAACATTGTTGAATTCCTATCATCTTGCTTTTGAAATTCTGTACCACTTCTAATATTTTTATTACTTTTTTTATTCTCTTTAGAATGCAAAAGAAAACCCACATACTTACAAGGAACTTAATACATGTTGCAGATAACACTTCAAGTTAGTTCAGAAAAGTGAAGTTTTCAATTAATTATAGAGTGACATATAAATAGCTATTAATGGAAAAGCTACATGGGATCCTGTATCAGTTAATACCAAA
>PVKN010003435.1:0-37289 GCA_004027915.1 Capromys pilorides
ATGTAGAAGACTTTATTTATTTATTTATTTATTTATTTATTTATTTATTTGGTGTGTTATCTTTTAAAAAACTAGACAGAAGGTGGAAGTGGTGGTGCACATCTGTAATCCCAGCACTTGGGAGCCTGAGAGAGGAGGATCATTATAAGTTTGAGACCAGCCTGGGCTACAAAGTAAGCTCAAGGCCAGCCTTAACTGCATAAGGAGATCCTGTCTCAAAATACATTTTAAAAAAGTTAATTTACATTGATTTACAGAAAGAGGAGACTCAAAGTACAATACATACATAAAACACATTTCTGAAAAAAACAAAACAAAACACCTTATTTCACAGATAGATCGATTTTTTCTTTCTTTTTTTTGAGACAAGATCTTACTATACAGTTCAGGCTGGTCTTGAGCTCATTCTGTAGCCCAGGCTGGTCTTGTACTCTCAATGATTCTCTTGCCTCAGCCTCCCAAGTGCTGGGATTACAGGTGTGCGCCACCACACCTGGCTGAGTTTCTTTAATTAACTTGGTAATTGTGTTTCCCAGTTCAAATGTACTGTAAAGACTAGCTTCACTTTTCTTCTGTCAGATTGCTTGACATCTGCTTGCAAGCTTTACAGCAACTGTTCCTGAGAGATCTAGAATGTTTAAGGCAGCTACCGAACAGCGAGAAACTCGGCAAAAGACTTGCTATATCCCTTTTTTTTTTTTTTTTTTGGCGGTGGTACCAAGGATTAAACTCAGGACCTTGTGCTCGCCAAGCAAGCACTTATTCCACTGAGCTATTTCCCCTGCTAAGACTTGCTATATCCTTGATCCAAGAGCCACTCTTTCTAAGTTGCAGCTCTTGCTCAAATTTAGGAAGAAGGCTTTCATGACACTGATTCCATTTTTTTTTTGTCTTTTTGAGACAGGGTCTCGGTATGCAGTTCAGGCTGGACTTGAGCTCACTTTCGTAGCCCAGGCTGGTCTCAGACTCACATCAATCCTCCTGCCTCAGCCTCCCACCTCAGCCTCCCAAGTGCTGAGATCACAGGTGTGCACCACCATGCCCAGCTTTTTTTTTTTTTGTGGGACTAGGGTTCAAACTCACGATCTTACACTTGCCAGGCAGGCACTTGTGCCACAGAGCAATCTCCCCGGACCCTCCAATTTTCTATCGCTTCCTCTGGAAAGAGGGACATATCCCAACTGACCATGACTGGGAAAAGCACCTAGGCAAAAATGCACAGAACTGCAGATGGTTAATCGGCAGTGCATTCAGAGAAGTAACTGCATTGGAGCCAACAGAGAAAATGTGTCACCCATGTCAGCCCCACCAAAAATAAGAGGAGATGCTGAGATTGTGAAAAGGGAGTTCTTACGAAGGAGGACCTCAAAGCAAGGAACCCTCACAGTCAGGGAGCTGACTTTCCTTTCTTCTGTATTCTGCCTCAGCAGTGTGAGTCGCCTTTTTCCAGGCTTATGCTCCCCTGCTTGTGCTCCAGCTATGTTTGATGGGATCAACTTACTAATCCCATGTCAGAAAGACACCGGTTACACAGCCCTCACCACTGAGGACTGGACTAAGGAAGGTAGGAACTGTAATCAGCGCAGGAAAAGGAAAGTTTAAAAGTTAGAATACTTGTCTCCAGGGATTTAAACAGCTTGTGTGAACTTCCCCAGGCCAAGGGCATATACACCAGCTCTTGTTCTAGCCCAAATGAAGGGACAGAAGGTGTAGATACTGACACTTGAAAGTTGGCTCAGTTCTTCCAAACAGTGAAGGTGTATCTTGCCCCCAACTTGTACCGGTGAACAACCTATGAGAAGATCCAAATGGTTATTCCATTAGTTAAATCAAACAGTGGAAACAGTCAGTACCTTGGGTGCACTTTACAGGGGAAATCCTAGTGGAGCCCATTTATAGTCAGCTGATGCCATGTGTAGTGGCTGATAAATTTGTCAACTTGGCTGGATGCCTGGTGGTTGATACATTTTATCAATTTGGCTGCATTGCCTGGCTGTTTCACACTGTGAGCCATGAGGGCCCTGCCCCGGAATAACTCAGCTTGAACTTTATCTCCTGGCTCCCTGCACAGACTCGTCAGCCTCTAGTTTGGACCTTTAAGCTTCCCGTAGCAGATTCTTCTGTTTTCCGTTGCAGACATAATGGCTGACCATTAGAGACTGTCAGGAACTGGTAGAAACCAGTTGAGACCAGTAGAGACTGGTAGGGATGGATCACTGCAGTGAGTATAAAAACCTTGGGACTCAATCCTTCAGTGAGCGGTGTGCAGACGCTCTCAGCACACTTCCCCATCTGACTCTGGGACTGGAACAACTTGTGTTATATCTGTTCCTTGTATTGTATCTGTTCCTCTAGTAAAACCCTGACTAGAACAGAATATGGTACCAGGATCAGGGTTAGAGAAACAGAATGTAGTGATGGCACTTTTTAATGGCTTTAAGTGTTCTTGGAATTGGCTATGAAATTCGATGAGACCTAAAGACACCATGGTCTCTTCTGATATTAAGGAGCATGTTGATACTCCTTGGCATGAGGTTTTTAACCTAACATGCCATATAGATCCATTTGATTACCCTAATTCACCACTTGTGAAATCTCAGGAATTTAGAGATTTCATGCACAAAAATTTTGAATCTCTTTGGCAAAGTAAGGAATACAGTGATGCTGGCTGGTTTGTCTTAGCCTAATTGGATAAACTTGAATGAAAATAAGGAGCTTGAGGACACCATTTCCCACCTCCAGACTCAGATAAAATATTTAAAGGTTTCTAACAGATTTTCTGACAGATAATCTCTCTTTTAGCCACAAGGCTGAGGTTGTAGAGACCCAAATGCAGTCCCTCATAATTCAACTGGCTGAACTGCAACGTAAATGAAATGCTCAGCCTCGAAGGGTATCTGAAGCGAAGGTGAGGGCACTGATTGGAAAAGAATGGGACCCCATGAATTGGAATGGAGATGTGTGTGAAGATCCTGAGGAGGCTGAGGGTATTGAGTTTTTTATGCTAATGAGATTATTTTGCCTGGGGAGATTTTACCACCCACCGTGGCAGAGGGATCACTGCCTTTACCCTCTGCCATGTTAGTGTCTCCTAACTTATGTGGAGAAACCAATCCTGCCTGGAATGAATAGAATATTGGTGGGACTCCTCTGCACCCACCCTCACCACTCATTTTTGCCTCTAGGCCCATAACCAGGCTTCATTCACAGAAGTCACCAAAAGGTGAAGTACATAAGGCAATTCATGAGGAAAGCTGTTATTCTCTCAAAGACCTTCTTGAGTTTTCTAACTCTTATGAGCAGAGGCCTAATGAGCAAGCATGGGAATGGATTTTATAAGAGTGGGATAATGGTGGAAAAAACATACACCTGAATCAGGTGGAGTTTGTTAATATGAGCCCACTAAATAGGGACTCTGAATTTAATATTGTGGCTTGTGGAGTAAAGAAAGGTACTAATAGTCTATTTGGCTGACTGGCAGAAGTGTGGCTCAAAAGATGGCCCACAGTGAATGAGTCAGAGATACCTGATATTCCAGGGTTTACTATAGATGAAGGGATCCAAAGGCTTAGGGAAATGGGAATGCTGGAGTGGATCTGTCATGTTAAACCTAATCCTCCACATTTGGAAGATCCTGAAAACATGCCCTTCACTAACACCTTGAGAAACAGATTTGTGAGGGGAGCACCAGCATCACTGAAGAGCCCTGTTATTGCTCTTCTCTGTATGCCAGACCTTATGGTGGGGACAGCAGCTACTCAATTAGGAAATTTAAGGACCATGGGCTTGATTGGATCCCAAAGTGGCAGAGGCCAAGTGGTAGCACTTAATTGCTGTGGATAGCAGAAGTGGAACAATGACCAGAATAATCTGACACACATAGACCTATGGCATTGGCTGATTAGCCACAGTGTTCCCAAAAGTGAAACAGATGGGAAATCTACTAAATTTTTGCTAGATTTATATAAACAAAAGAATTTAGAGGTAAAAGAACAGAGACCTACTTCAAACCATGGTAATAAGCAATCCCAGCCCATCAACCAGTTCCCAGACTTGAGCAGTTACAGACCAAGAACCCCTTGAATGATGGGGAGGCCAGGTCTCCTTGGGGAAGGATCCTAATGTCCCCAGAATTTGTACAGTCAATATTTCTCCTATCCTTCCACAGAGGGACCTAAGGCCTTTTGCCCAAGTGACTGTACATTGGGGGAAGGGGAATGATCAGACATTTTGGGGACTATTGGACACTGGTTCTGAACTAGCACGAATTCTAGGGGATCTAAAACACTACAGCAGCCCTCCAGTAGGGGCCTATGGAGGGCAGGTGATCAGCAGAGTTTTAGCAAAGGTCCAACTCACAGTGGGTCCAATAGGTCCTCAAATCCATCCCATGGTCATGTCCGCTGTTCCAGAATGTATAATTGGAATAGACACACTCAGCACTTGGCAGAATCCTCACATTGGTGCCCTAACCTGTCATGTTAGGGCTATTATGGTTGTAAAGGCTAAATACAAGCCATTAGAGTTGCCCTTGCCTGGTAAAATAGTGAACCAAAAGCAATATCGCATTCCTGGAGGGATTGCAGAGATTAGTGCCACTATCAAGGACCTGAAGGATGCAGGGGCAGTGGTTCCCACCACATCTCCATTTAATTCTCCCATTTGGCCTGTGCAGAAGACAATGGGTCTTGGTAAATGACAGTACATTACCATAAACTGAACCAGGTGGTAATTCCAATTGTAGCTGCAGTACCAGATGTGATTTCCTTGCTTGAGTAGATTAACATATCTCCTGGTAGTTGGTATGCAGCTGTTGAGTTGGCAAATGCCTTCTTCTCCATATCTATCCATAAGGACCACCAGAAGCAATTTACTTTCACTTGGCAAGGCCAGCAATACACCTTCACTGTCTTATCACAAGGGTATATTAGCTCTGCAGTCCTGTGTCACAACTTAGTTCATAGGGACCTTGATCGCTTTTCTCTTCCTCAAGGTATCACATTGGTCCATTACATTGATGATGTTATGCTGATTGGACCTAGTGAGCAGGAGGTGGCAACCACCTTCAATTTCCTAGTATAGCATTTGAGAGCCAGAAGATGGGAAATAAATCCCACAAAAATTCAAGGTCCTACCTCAGTGAAGTTTCTAGGAGTCCAGTGGTGTGGAGCATGTAGAGATATTCCTTGTAAGGTAAAAGATAAGTTGTCGCATCTGGCTTCCCCCATGACCCAAAAGGAGGCACAGCGCCTAGTGAACTTAGTTGGGTTTTGGAGGCAACATATTCCTCACTTAGATATCCTACTATGGCCCATTTACCAAGTGACTCGGAAAGCTGCTAATTTTGAGTGGGGACTCAGAACAGGAAAAAGCCCTGCAACAGGTTCAGGTTGTGGTTCAGGCTGCTCTGCCTCTGGGACCATATGATCCAGCAGATCCAATGGTACTTGAAGTATCAGTAGTAGATAAGGATGCTGTTTGGAGTCTCTGGCAAGCCCCCATAGGTGAATTGCAGCAGAGGCCTTTAGGATTTTGGGGCAAGGCTCTGCCATCTTCTGCAGACAACTACTCTCCCTTTGAAAAACAGTTCTTGGCCTGCTATTCAGCATTAGTGGAAACCAAACGCTTAACTATGGGACACCAGGTCTCAGGTCACCATGAGACCTGAGTTGCCTATCATGGCCTGAATATTATCTGATCTATCAAGTCATAAGGTTGGACGTGCTCAGCAACAGTCCATCATTAAATGGAAGTGGTACATTCATGAGAGAGCCAGAGCAGGTCCCGAGGGCACAAGTAAATTACATGAAGAAGTTGCTTAGATACCTATGGCTCCTATACCTGCTGTGTTGCCCCCTGTCTCCCAGCATGCACCCATAGCATTGTGGGGTGTACCATATAATCAGCTGTCAGAGGAAGAGAAGACTAGAGCCTGGTTTACAGATGGCTCTGCACGCTATGCAGGCACCACCTGCAAGTGGACAATTGCAGCATTGTAGCCCCTTTCTAGGACATCAGTAAAGGACAGTGGTGAGGGGAAATCATCACAATGAGTAGAGCTTTGGGCAGTGCACCTGGTAGTACATTTTGCCTGGAGAAAGAGATGGCCAGATGTGCAACTATATATTGACTCATAGGCAGTAACCAATGGTCTGGCTGGATGGTCAGGAATTTGGAAAGTGCATGATTGGAAAATTGGTGACAAGGATATTTGGGGAAGAGTTATGGAGAAAATCATCCTGGACATGGCAGCGCCCCAGCCCCTCCTCTAGTCCCTATAAAGTGGAGGCAGCATCTTGAAACCTCCAGTAACTGTGAGCTAAATAAACCTTTCCTTCTGTAAGTTTGTGTGTTGGGTATTTGGTCCAGCAACGACATAATGTAACTAGAACAGAATTTGGTACTAGGAATCAAGGGTTGGGAGTAGGAATGGTATCACTCACCACTACCCCTAGTGATCCACTAGCAAAATTTTTATTTCTGTCCCCACAATGTTAGGCTCTAATGGACTAGAAGTCCTAGGCCCAGAGTGGGGAAGGCTTGTACCAGGAAGCACAGCAATGATATCATTGAACTGGAAGCTAAGATTTCCCCTGGTCTCTTTGGACTCCTCATGCCTTTGAGGAAACAAGCTAAAAAAGGAATCACAGTATTGTCAGGGGTGATTGACCCAAGGGGAAATTGGATTGCTACTCCACAATGGAGAAAAAGAAGAATATACATGGAGTGCAGGAGATCCCTTGGGGTGCCTCTTAGTATTGCCATGCCCTGTTATTAAGGTGAATGGGAAGCTACAACAACCTAAAACAGGCACAATGACAAATAGTTCAGAGCCTTCAGGAATGAAAGTATGAGTCACTCCACCATGGAAAGAGCCAAGACCTGCTGAGGTACTTGCTGAGGGTCAAGGGAATACAGAGTGGGCAGTAGACGAAGGTAGTTCCAAATATCAGCTACTAGCATATGATCAGGTACAGAAAAGGGGATTATAATTGTACTATTTTATCCCTGTATATAGTTGTATTATAATATAATATGGATAGACTTAGTATCAGTTCTTAAGGATTAATCTATGTCAATGTTGAAGGCATGAGTGCGTTTCTGTTTATATGTAGGATAGTATAGTTATAATAATGTTTGGTGCAATTATATGCATATCTCTGTACCTGGAGACTGATTTAAAGAAATATGTCTAGTTGCGAAGTTGACAAGGGGTGGGTTGTAGTGGTTGATACATTGGTCAACTTGGTAGGATGCCTGGTGGTCAATACATTTTATCAATTTGGCTGCACTGCCTGGCTGTTTCACACTGTGAGCCATGAGGGCCCTGCCCCAGAATAACTTACTTTGGACTTTATCTCCTGGCTTCCAGCAGACTTGTCAGCCTCCAGATTGGACTCCAGCTTTCCATAGCAGACTCTTCTGTCTTCTATTGCAGACACAATGGCTGACCATTAGAGACTGTTAGGAACTGGTAGAAACCAGAAAGGATCAGTAGAAACCATTAGGGATGAAACACTGCAGTAAGTATAAAAGCCTTAGGACTGAATCTTTCAGTTGGCAGTGTGCAGACGCTCTCAGTGCACTTCCCCAACTGACTCTGGGACTGGCACATCTTGTGTTATATCTGTTCCTTGTTATGTCTGCTCCTCCAGTAAAACCCTGACTAGAACATCATGAATGAAGAAGAACCAGAATTCTCAGATGCAAAAGTGTTCCTGACAGGTGATAGAATATCCCTTTGAGGGCTAGTCAAATAGTTCAGCAGACTGAAGTACCTGCAAGCAGCTGGGCATGGTGGCGCATGCCTATGATCCCAGCACTTGGGAAGCTGAGGCAGGAGGATTGATATGAGTTCGAGACCAGCCTGGGCTCCAAAAGTGAGCTCAAGGCCAGCCTGAACTGCATAATGAGACCTTGTCTCAAAAAGACAAAAATAAATAAATAAATAAATAAATAAATAAATAAAGCACCTGCAAGCAGATGCAGGGGCCAGGGGTTCGATCCCTAGGCCTTCCATGCCAGCCCTGCCCCCAGGGCTCACTGAGACAGCAATTGACACTGGGCATGGTGGCACAGGCCTGTAATCCCAGGTCTTGTGAGGCTGTAAACAGGCCTACTAAATCCAATCTAGTAGTGAGACTCTCAACACCCTGTGGACCTTCCCTAAAAAAATACAAAAAAAAAAAAAAAAAAAAAAAAAAAAAAAAAAAAAAAAAAAAAAAAAAAAAAAAAAAAAAAAAGAAAGAAAGAAAATGAAGACTATCCCTGGGATTCCAATCACAAGTTCAGCTAGCCTCAAGCAGTTAGTCCCTTGTCCTTAGTGTCTGCTGGCTCCCCAATAGGAAAATGGGAGACTCTTGCTTCTCAGGAATAGGACTTACTTCCTGGCTGGCTCACCATACTTGCTACTAGCTTCTCAGGTCCATGTGCCCACCATGGACCAAACCAACCATGGAAAAGCATTTATTTTGGTGAAAAATAAAAAGTGTTCTTCAAAGCTGTCTCCAAAGAATTGGAGAGGCCTCATATTGCTACAAATCACCTTTCTACTTAGTCCAGGTGTGCAAGGGCCTTGTGCAGTGAGGAAGAGAAGAGAGAGGGGATACAAAGAGACAATAGAGAATACCTAGTTTGCTTCATGTCACCTGATCCTTTTCCTCTATCTCCTTTACGAAAACAAAATTGGACCTCATCCTCCTGGAGCCAGTATCTGTATATTTATATCCATTTTGTGGAAGGGTAGCAGTTACAACTTCAGCTTGAGGAAGTCATGCAAAGTGGTTTGAATCTAAAGGAAAGACAAAAACTTTTAAAGTTCTAGCCTATCATCCCAGCACTTGGAAGGCTGAGTCAGGAGGATCACCATGAGTTGGAGACCATCTTGGGCTGCATAAGTTAGTTCAAGACCAGGCTGAACGGCATAGTGAAACCCTGTTTCAAAGAAAAGAAGTTCCATTTTGTTCTGCCAGCTGCAGTACCTTAATCACCCCACCATGCAATGCAGAAGACAATGAAAATAAAGCTCAAATGGCTCTAGAGACTGGCTCATTTAGCAGCTGAGCAATGATGCTTGGATAGAAGGGGTACAGACGTACACTCAGTGGTCCAAATGCCTTCTGGAATGCTTCTAGCCATGAGTCTTCAAAATTATGTTAGTAGGGAAGTGACTGGAAGCAGAAAAGAGAGGAAACATAACAGGAGAAAAACCATACACTGGGGCCGGCGAGATGGTTCAGTGGTCTAAAGCGCCTGCTTAGGAGGGCTCAGGCAACTGCGGGGACTGCAGTTCGATCCCCAGCACCACATGCTGCGCCAGCGCCACCACCAGGGCAGGCTGAGCCAGCCACAAAATGAATAAATAAAGAAACAAACAAATACAACAAGCAAACAAATAAATAAAATAAAATAAAATAAAATAAAAAAGAAAAACCATACACTTATGTACACAGGATAAATTTGATATTGGTCCTAGGAACCTTCAAAAGGTTTTTCTCATTGATGATAGCAGCATGCAACACTGGAACTATGCTTGGAATGTGCGTTGTTCTGGTCTTTTAGATGTGTACTGCTTCCAATGTAAACTCAGTTACTGCTATACTCTCTCACGTAAATGGTTGGCTAACAAAAAAGGGCATTAAGTGAGAGTAAGAGACTAGGCAAAATGCCATAGGCTTGATAGGCTACAATTTTGTACATCCTTGGATTTCTAAATGTCTGTGTAAAAATGTGTAAATGCTTTTGTCAAATTTTAAAGAGATTTATTAGAATAGCAATGATGGACAGAAAATACCAATTGCAAGCTAAGTCTAAGATGTTTGATACTCAGAAAGACAGTGATGTTATGCTCAATTACCTATGTTATAAAGTATCATGAAGCACCTCTGCTGGAGGGTTGAGAATATAAGTTAGCAGACCAAAAATTGGAGAAAAAGAAGGGCTATGAGGATAGCCAACATTTTGGCCTTAGCCCTTCAAGGTCAATGAGGACTCAGGACATAAGAGAACCTGTGCCATAACATCCTATAACTCAGCAGTTTCCCAAATTTTCTGTTCAAGGAGATTAAGGGACCTCAGAGGAAAAGGATAAACGAAGTATAATGTGCCTGAAGAGAGTCACCTACAGAAAGGACATTCTCTCAGGCTTTCACAGAGAGCAAACTGGTCAAGCAGTGGCCGTGACTCATCCCAATGGCTGACAATGGCAATAGCTCTACAAAGCACTGTACATGGTTCCAAAGTTAATCCTGAGGGGATTTGACCCTGGAAGATACAAAAGATGAATGTTCTGTTATACAGGTCTGGCCTTAAGTTGCCCTTGATCACCCAGCAGAAAAGCTTAATTACGAGGCATAGAACGCAGAGCTAGATTAGTGTGATGAGCTGTAAGAGGCTTATACCAACAGCCTCCAACATTGCCAGTATCACCAGTATCCCACTACAATTAGGGAACATTAGACTATGCATACAACTACTCCCTCTTTGTACAAAGAGAAGATAAAAATTGTTTTTGTTTTTTTTTCTTTTTTCCTCCCCTACTAATATAGATCAGAAAATTTATCATGTCTACACCCTGTGCTCTGTATAACTACTATAAGGACAACAATATTCAATGTATCAATTATTATGAATGCACTAATTAATAACGTGTTTTGAAACTATTATATTATTTCTTATTAAAAATAAAAAAATGAAAAATGAAAAAAAAAATTATGTTGGTAGAAGATTCAAACTGCCAAAAGACAGAGACTACAGTATCTGAAATGAAGACAAAGTTGAATTTGCTGGTCATGTAGTTTCTCTGAGCATAGCAAACAGTGGACTCTTACAGGCTGGGAGAAGCACAGAACTCTGGGAGGTACAGACATTGAGCACTAAAGGGATCGACGTAACCCTTAAAAGCTTGTTTAGAAGCTGAAGCAGGAGGATTGGAAGTTAAGGCTTCCCTGACCAACTTAAAAAGACCGTGTCTCAAAAAATAAATAGAACTGGAGTGGTGGAATGCCTGTAATCCCAGCAGTTGGGAAGCTGAGGCAGGAGGATCAGTGTGAGTTTGAGACCAGGCTGGGCTACAAAAGTGAGCTCAAGGCCAGCTTGAACTGCATAGCGAGACCCTGTCTCAAAAAGAAAGAAAAAAAATTATATATATATATTAAACCAGGCATGGTGGCACATGCCTATAATCCCATCACCAGCAAAGCTGAGGCAGGAGGATTGCAGAGTTCAAGCCCTGCCTTCGAACTATATAAAAGATCCTGGGGCTGGCCAGATAGCTCAGCAGATTAAAGCACCTCCTTAGGGAGACACAGGAACCATGGGTTTGATTCTGCTCTGCCAGCCCCACCTTCAGGCCATGTTGAGACAGTGACTGAACCTGGGCATGGTGGTGCACTTAGGAGGCTGAAAACGGATGATTCCGATCTATATAGTGAGACCCTGTACTAAATACATTAAAAAAAAAAAAAAAAAAAAAAAAATTCTATCTCAGCCCTCTCCCCAAAACAGAAAAATACACACATTAAAAAACTTAAATCTTGGGGCCGGTGAGATGGTTCAGTGGTCTAAAGCGCCTGCTTAGGAAAGCTCAGGCAACTGCAGGGACTGCGGTTCGATCCCTGGCACCACATGCTGCGCCAGCCCCCACCACCAGGGCAGGCTGAGCCAGCCACAAAAATAAATAAAATAAAGAAACAAACAAACACAACAAGCAAACAAATAAATAAATTTAAAAAAAAAAAAAAAAAAACTTAAATCTTAAAAATCTTACTCAAGTAAGATTATTGTTGGACATCTGGTACAGTGAGACATGCTTTGCAATGCCTTTGTGCCAGATTGACCTATCTACAAAGTGAAGGGTTGTTGCCATTGGCTAGTTTGCAAAAGCAGACTCATTCAATCAAGCCAATGATTTAAAATTTGTTCTGGTTGTTGCTCTTTTCTGTGGTCACAGACCAATCTCTTTCTAAATTTTTTTGGGGGGGTTCTTTTGGGACAGGGTCTCACTAAGCAGCTCAGGCTGGCCTTGCATTCTCTTTTGTAGCCCAAGCTGGTCCCAAACTCACATCGATCCTCCTGCCTCAGCCTCCCAAGTGCTGGGATTACAGGCGTGTGCCACCATGCCCAGCTAAATGTGTAAGGTTTTTTGTTTCTGCTTGTTTGCTTTTGAAACAGGGCCTTACTATGTAGTTGAGGCTGGCCTTGAACTCACTATGCACCCCAAGGTTGACTTCCAGCTTATAGCAACCTCCCACCTCAGCTTCCCAAGTGCTAGGATTATAGGTGTGCACCATCACACCCGGCAAAGTATGTGAGAGCTTATTCTTATTTTTCTCACACAACCAGAGTCCATCTATCAGATGTAGAAAATATTGTGTTTTTTCACATTTCACTACTACTTTAAAGTAATTGCTGTTTCCAGTTTGTAATCATGCCCTGAATTAATTTTTATGACACTGAATCCTCTGTATTGAGTTCCTCTGCTTTGCTTTGTCTTCGTGACATTGTTACTTGAAGAATATGTGCTGGGTTTTTTTCCTTCTTTTTTTAACACATTGAGCCTTTGTGGAATGTCCTTTCACATGTCTTCTTCTGATTCTTCATGGATTGATTCACATTGGGAACTTTTGTCAGGAATAGAAGCGATATTTATTCCCCAGAGACTCGTGTCAGGAACATCAGTGATATCAGCTGTATATATCAATTGGTGGCCTCAAGTATCCCTACCAGAAAGTGGCTGTTTACCCTTCTTAATTGACAAATGTGTGGCTATGTTTTTTTTTGAAACTGGAGATTGAACTCAGGCCATTACGCTTGCAAGGCAAGTGCTTATTCTACTGAACAATCTCCCCAGCCCTATGTTAAACAGTACTTCCCATTAAACTTTCACCCACTGGTTTTATTTATTTATCTTTATTTATCCCCTCCGCCCCAATTTTGTTTCATTTGATTTTTATTTTGTTTTTGCCATCCCAGGGATGGGAGCGAACTCAGGTCTTGGAGCTTGCCAGGCAGGTGCTTATGACACTGAGCTATCTCCCTGGCCCCACCCACTGGTTTTAGAACCTACAGAATAATATTACCTATAATTATTATTGCTGTGGTTGCAAAATGGTAATTTCATGTTTTAAATTTATTTTATGTATATATTTAGTACAGGGTGTTCAGGGTCTCACTACTAGATTGGATTCATAGTGATCCTCATGTTTACAGCCTCCCAAGCAGATAGCTCAGCAGACTAAAGCCTAAAGCCTAAAGCCTAAAGCCTAAAGCACCCTGCTTAGGCAGAGTGCAGTGGCTGGGGTTCGATCCCTTATGTGGTGCCACCCTGGGACACACTGAGCCAGAGATTGAGGCTGGGTGTGGTGGTGCCCGCCTGTAATCCCTGCACTTGGGAGGCTGAAGATAGGAGGATCACTAGGAGTACGATCTACGCAGTGAGACCCTGTAGACCCTGCAGACCCAGTACCAAATATATTGAAATAAATTTAGAAAAAAATGAACAAACAAGAAATAGGGAATTCCGAGAGAAGGTTCATCAGAAAAGGGAAAATGTTCTGAGGAAGACACACTTGGGAGAAGAATCAGATAGAAATGGTATTTTAGTTGACTAAATGAAAGGACAGATGAATTAAGATATAACAAATTAACAAACTAGATTTACTAAGCAGGTACTAAGAATTTATGGTACTTCCAAGATACCTAGTGGAAGCTTCAAACAACAGACAGTACTGAACCCTAAACATTCTCCATTTTTTTACGTTCATATATACAATAAAATTTAGTTTATAAAGAGATCAATAGCAACAAATAACAAATAGTCCTGATAATGTTATAATAAAATATATATGAAGGTGGCTGACCTTTTTTTTTTTTTGCAGGACCAAGGCTCAAACTCATAACGTTGCACTTGTCAGGCAGGCACTTGCGCCATGGAGCTATCTTCCCGACCTCTGTAGTTACTGTTCTTTCTGTTGTCCATAAATGGTTGAAATGCAGGTAATTAGATGCTATAGTATTATCAAGGGAGCTGATTCATGCTAATTTTCTTTGCTTTTCTTTCTTTTTTTTTTTTTTTAAGAAAAGGAGATGCTTTGTAGTTCCAACTGGCCTTCAACTCATGTGCACCATCACCCCTAGCAATGATAATTAATTTATTTTTTGAGACTGGATCTTGCTACATAGTTCAAGATGGCCTTGAACTCACTACGTGGTCCAGGCTGGCCTCCAACTCATTGAAATTTCCCTGCCTCAATTTCTTTTTCTTTTCTTTTTTTTTTTTTTAAAGTTTATTTTTATTTTTATTTTTTAAACCTCATTTATTTATTTATTTGCGTTCTGGCTGGCTCAGCCTACCCTGGGGGTGGGGCTGGCGCAGCATGTGGTGCAGGGGATCGAACCGCAGTCCCTGTGGCTGCCTAAGCTTGCTTAAACTGGCGCTTTAGATCAGGGATTGAATTCAGGACCTTGTGCTTGACAGGCAGGGGCTTAAACCACTGAACTATCCTCCCAGTCCCTTTTTTTCTCTTTCTTTTTTTTTTTTGTTGTATTTTGGGGAAGAGTCTACAGGGTGCTCAGGGTCTCACTACATAGATTAGACTCGCAGTGATCTGCCTGTTTACATCCTCCCAAGGGCTGGGATTACAAGCGTGCCACCACACACAGTCTCAATTGCCTCTCACCACACCCTGGGGTGGGGACAGCACTACAGGCCTGGGGATCAAACCCTGGCCCCTGGGCCTGCTTGCCAGCACTTTAATCTGCTGAGCTATATGGCTGGCCCTTTTGTCTCTTTTTGAGACAAGATCTCACTATGTATTTCAGGCTGGACTTGAACTCACTTTGTAGCCAAGGCTGGCCTTAAATTAACAGTGAGCCTCCTGCCTAAACCTCTGGAGTGCTGGGAGTGCAGGCATGCGCCACCACCTAGTACACTGCGGGCCAATGGTAATTTCTATAAAAGAGAAGCTTGGGGATAGCCCTGAGCTTGGAAAGAGCCCTGAGGCTGTGGAGGAGGGAGGGGCGTGCAGGGAGGGGTGCTTATTTAACTCTGAAATCTCCTAGCAGTTTAGCTGGAACCCAGAGTGCCAAAGTAGGGAAGGGCACTCACAAAATTATTTTTAAATTTTTATTTATTTTCTTTTTGTTATTATTTTTAATAATAATAATAGGCAGTTTCAAAATGTTAGTAGTATATTCCCAATAATTGATACAATGAATCACAAAATTACTGCTGGAACTAATCCCTCTCAGGTTACAGCTCAGGGCTGCCACTGCAGACACCTAGGAGCAAGCTATAATTCACTAACAAGAGACTCATTTCAGTGGCTCTGTAGGCAGAAGCACTGGCATCTCTGGAAGAGCAAAGTGTGTGGTGAAAGAAGAGCTGAGGCAATAAGAAGGTAAAATTTTAGTTCACTTACCACTTTTGAAAAGGGGAATGTGCTAACCCTGAGGAATTGTCAGATTCCGGAGCAGGGCATAGAACTGGGCTTATGGTCAGAGGGCTCCTGTGTTATAGCAAGGGTCCCGGCAGGGGAATGTACCAGCTCAGGTGCAGGCTCTTGCTTGTGCAGCATGCAGGAAACCCTGGGTTTCAGCCTCATACCAAAAATACATAAGGTTTTAGAAATGCATGCTCTAACTGACAGGAATTGCTGGAGGATTTTTGGTACACGAGTAACAATATTTAGGCAGATTAGTGTCTAGAACAAAGAATAAAACGGGTTAAGGAATATAAATAGGTAAAGATGCTTTCCTTCAGGCAAACAACATTCCTGTATAATTCTTAAGACCCTTTTTTATTTTGCAACATAATTCCTTGCTAACTGATTAACTGAAAATTCCCCCAAATCGAAACATACATTGCAAGATTGTAATTTCATTCATTGTTTAATAACCTCTTTTCCTGTTTAGATGTGCCATTTTACCAAAGCTAAGAAAATGAGAAGCAAATTTTATCTTCAAAGGTTAAAGAACATGTTTAGCTGCAGAAAGAATCTTTCTCAGGATATTTCCATTAATGTCTTCACACTTTACCTATTTTTTCTTGTTATTTTTCACTTTGAGATAGGGTCTACCTATGCAGGTCAGGCAGACCTTGATCTCACTTTATAATCCAGGTTGGCCTCCACTCAGTGATCCTCCCTCCTCAGCCTCTGGGATTACAGGCATGTGCTACCACCTCTAGCTCAGATATACCTGCTCAACCCTTCATTCTTTAACCCTCCGTTCTTTTCTTCGTTCCCCTTTCAACAGAGAGAGAGAGAGAGAGAGAGAGAGAGAGAGAGAGAGAGAGAGAGAGACAAACACACAGAGAGACAGAGAGAGACGAGAGAGATTTCTCATGCAACACCACTCCCAGCTGCGTTCACTTTTCATTAAGTGCCATTACGTACTGAGTGCCTTGCTTTAGCAGACGTTTTGCTAAATGCACACAGCAGAGACGCTCCGAAGCTTCTAGAGTTGCATTATGTGGTGATGGTGGTGGTTTGTTGCTCCCGGGCCTTCAGTTCCTGTTGCAAAACAGAGCAACATTCTAATGAGAACTGCATTCATTAAGGGTTTACAGTAGTGAGTGCCTCGAAGTGGTACCTCCATTCAGGAGCTCAGTTGTTTCCAGGATTCTGGTTAAACCAAACTGGAAGAGAACAGGAACAGGAACTGGCGGATCAAATTTCGCCAGTAAAGTCAACTTGGAACCCAACCTTTTGAGTTTGATTTGATCCGGCACTCCTCCAATTGGGCCTGCAGCCAGCACAGTGCGAAGAACTAAGTTCCTGAAGCAAGGCGTCACCACACAAAGTCCCGGCCAACTCCCACCCTATAACACCTGGGGCCTTCCAGAGGAATGCAGAGCCTTAGGCGCGAGGGAATCTGAGGAATCACAAGGTCGAAGGGCGAGGCCCTTTAATAATGCTTATTCCGGGTCATTGTCATGTAACACACTTAAAACTCTCGAAAACCACTGGCTTCTCCTACTTTTTCTCTTTAAATCTTTTTCAGAGCGAGCTACTTTCATTAGCTTTATTTTACAAAAAAGAAAATTCTGGCATGGACATGTTAACTTTGTAAGGTCACAGGTACCAAGGTCGGGAACCTAGACATGCGTGAGATGCACCTCCTAAATCTTACGACAGTCCTTTATCTCCTGTGCTAATTTGTTAATATCGCAACAAACCCTGGACTTGGAGTTTAACAAGGATCTGAAAGCTTACTAAACTCAGTCTGGTAAATCTGTGCTAAATCAACCTCTTCAACACCAAGTCCCTCGCCTTAGGCAAAACAACCGCACCTGCGGCCCCCCCGAGGGGCGGGGCGGGGCGGGGCGGGGCGGGGCGGGGCGGGCGGAGGCGATCGAGCACTGCGGCGCGCCGCCGCCTGTTGGATTGGCTCGATCCTCTCCCGCCAGGCCTGCCCCGCTCCCGCGCGCTCCTGGGCCCGCCCCCGCCGCCATCTTGGTCGAGGAGGAAGCAGGCGGTAGGCACCAGTAAACAGCTCGAGCCGCGGGAGTGCTGTTGCAGTAGCTTTCCGGGGCCGCGGGGCTGCGGCGGCGACCGCGACCGCGGCGACCGCGACCGCGTGTGGCTCTTCTCCCCAGCAGGTAAGCAGGAGGCTCAGGGCGGCCAGCGCGCCGGCCCTCCCCCGGCGCCGCCTCCGCCCCCTCGCTGCGAGGCGCTACGCTTCCCGGTTTCCCGCCCCCCGCGGTCTCCTTGCCGGGTTGAAAGCTGCTCGGGAAAGCGTGGCGGGAGCGGCCTAAGGCCCGGGCGCGGGCGCGGGCGCGGGCGCCGGCGCCGGCGCCGAGCCGGAGAAGGTCCGGGCCGGAGTTCGCGTGGGCCCGCGGCAAGGTCGCGAGGCTGGCGTCGGGCAGGTGTGCGACCGCGGGTGGGCGGCGCCTCTGGGTGGTCGCCGTCGGTCGGTCTCCGTGGGTCACCGCAGTTGCTTCTCTTCCGGTCTGGGCCGCAGGGTGGCCGACATGTCGGCCCTAGGCGAGAACCCCCTCCTACCACTGCTGGAGACTTTGGAGGACTCTTCCGCTTTCCCTGGAGAGCAGACGGACGCCTACCTAACCCTGACCAGGTGAGGCTCCTGCGGGTCGGGCCCGGGTCTGGCCGGCGTGGCGTGCGCGCTCAGCGGCGTGCGGACCCCGGGTCGCGTACGGTCTGGCTTGCAGGGCGCATGTGTGCAGCGTGAGGTGCCCTGGCGTTGCTGCGGCGTCGGAAGTGTTTATTTGGATGAAGGAGGCCGCACGTGTGTCTTGAAAGCGAGGCGAAATTAAATTTAAAAGTTTTACTCGAAACCGGCTTTGTGAACCGCTCCTGTTGTCCCAGCACTTGAGAGGCTGAGCGGGATGATTACCGTGAGTTCGAGGCCAGCCAAGGCTACTTAGGCGATTTGGGTTTAAGACCCGGCTGCAATGCTTAGGAGACGCTCCCGCACCCCCGTTCCCACCCCCGCTCCCCCCCCCCCCCACAAAAAAAGCCGCTAAAAGTGGTTAGAGGCGCGGCTTTCAGTACCCTCTTTCCTCGTGTTGGGGAAACGGCAACCTAGTTTTCACCTTGATTTTGTAATTGCAAAATACTATAGAATATTCTAAATTTTTATTAAGGGTTTTACGTGATTAGCATATTTGTAAGTAGGGTTAGAGACTTTCGTTGTATTTCTGCCTTTTGAAACTGACAGAACTTGACTTTGCTGTGGAGGCAAAAAGTCATTCTGTTGTGTATTTTCACTTTATGTAGCTGATAGATTGCAATAAATATTCTGCGCTTGGTCATTTTTGAAAATTTGAAAGTCAACCTTGCAGGTGTAAATAATAGTATTTTGGGCATTTGAGTGTGGAAGATTTTGTCGTTAACTTAAGCAAATGTTCTGTTGATTTTTAAGTCGGATGACTGGAGAAGAAGGAAAAGAAGTTATCTTAGAAATGGAGAAAAACCTTCCTCGGCTGTACAAAGTTTTAAAGGTCTGTATTAAGTAGTTTTTCATATTATGCCTTAAAACCACGTATCAGACCCATACTTCATATTGATTACTTTGAAGATTTTCAGATGACTTGATTACCATGCCTACTTTCTTAGCTTTCCAAATTTGAGTTTACACTGTTTTGCAGTGGGAATGAAACCCAGGGTCTCAAACATTACAAGGCATATGGTCCACCACTAATCTGCATCCCTGATCTTAAGTTTACTATGTAATTCTCCGTTTGCAGAGGAAGAAATTAGTTTATGTTGCCCAGGGCTATTTGAATGAATCCAAATCCTATGATTTTTATTTTGAATGCAGTGGTCAAAGATTAATCTGTTGTCTTTTGGAAATGTACAGTACTAAGTAAATTTGGTTCTAAACTTGTTAACCTTGATCTCTTCTGTAGAAAGCATTCATGCAAGTTTTTACGTGTTTTCCGCTTCTGATTAGAAAACTGTTTAATCTTTGTTTTGTAATTTATTTATTTATTTTTTTAATTTTATTTTATTTCTTTGATTGCTTGTTGTGTTTGTTTGTTTGTTTATTTATTTATTTTGTGGCTGGCTCAGCCTGCCCTGGTGGTGGGGCTGGCGCAGCATGTGGTGCCGGAGATTGAACCGCAGTCCCTGCAGTTGCCTGAGCTTTCCTAAGCAGGCGCATTAGACCACTGAACCATCTCGCCGGCCCTGTTTTGTAATTTAAAGTCAAACCAATCTGTTAGTTTAATCTTTCTCTTTATAGTTTAAAGTCAAACCAGTTGTCTCACTTGTCTACTTGGCTTCGTGATTTTACTTACCTGGCACCTAACAGTTTTGTTTTGGGACAGTTTTCTGTGTTTTTTGTTTTGTTTTGAGACAGTTTTCTGTGTAAGTCCAGGCCTGCTTTGAACTTGGCAGTCCTGCTGCCCCAGTCTCTCTAGGCTTGGGTTTACGGGCATGTGCCACCATACCTGGCACACCTAACTTTGTAACAGTCTTGGTTTTAAAATGGAAAGGTTAAGTCTGTGAGGCATCTCAGAGTTTTACTTTTAAGGCTCTATTTTTATACTTGAACCAAGTATTCTTTAAAACATTTTTAGTGTGAGCTGGGGGTTATTTCTCAGGTAGAGCTAGTACCTAGTGTGTACAAAACCGTAGATTGAATTTAATTTATTTAGCAGAACCTGGGATCGAACTCGGGACCTTGCATTTGCCAGGCAGGCATTTGTGCCCCTGACTGTCTCCCCAGTTCCTAGATTGAATTTAGTAGTGCCAAATATTGTATAGTTCAGCATGACTTCTGTCAAAACTTAAAAGCATTTGAGATGCTGACTTAAGTATTGCTGAAATCATACAACAGTTTTACATGAAGAGGTTCTGTAATACTTTATAGTATTATTACCTAATAATGTTATTGGTTCCCTCTTTTTTTTATTTGTGGTACTGGGGATTGAACTCAGGACCCTGGCCTTGCCAGGCAAGTGCTTATTGTACTGTGCTGTGTATCTCCCTGGCCTCTTCTTCATTATTATATTCCACATTGTAGCAGTATATTTGATGTGAAGACATCCACTTTCATGTACAGCACTTAATTTTGAGAGCACATGGAATCAGAAACCCTGTTGCATGAATTTTGAGTCAAGTCACACTTTTTCTAGATAGGTGAAGCACATGTAAGTTTAGTTAATAGAGCAGTCAGTGTTTTACATGGAAAGTAGAGAAAATTGGATTCCTTTAGAATCGAAACCTCATTAGGTAAAATGGAACATCTGAATGTATATTAATGTTTAGAATTCTAGGATGGTCTGGACTTTACCATTGTTATTATTTTTTAAATTCTTATTTATTTGTGGCGCTGGTGAATGAAACTAGGGCTTCAGGGAGCTTAGTACTCTACCCTGAGCTACATCCCCAGTCCACCCATAGCATTTTGTTTGTTTATTGATTTCATTATGACCTTGTGGTGATCCTCCTGCCTCAGACTCCCCAGTACTGGGATTATAGGCTTGTGTACCATGCCTGGCTCACCCATAACATTCTTGAAGATAAAGACTGTTTGGCTAGCATTATAACTCATAATGGTTATAACCCACTGTTCATGTTTGCAAGGCAATTTGATAAAAAGGTGATCCATCACAGCCTATATGATCCTAGCTCTTTGGAAGACTGAGGCAGGAAGTTCACAAATTCAAGACCGGATTTGACAATTTAGTAAGACTCTATCTCAAAGTGGAAAAAGTCTGAGAATATAGTTCAGTGTGAAGGTACTGGATTGAATCCCAGTAGTGGGGAAAAAAAAAAAAAAAAGAATTCACATCCATGTGCTAGCAGCTGCCCAAGACATATAGAGTATGAGGTCTCAGCCTTAGTTGTCTGAGCAAATTGCTATAATTTCTCTTATTACAGTTTTGGTCTTCAGTTTTCCTTAATTCATTGAAGTACCCTGAGCTCTGGGTTGTGGTGGTCATGTCTGTAATTCCAGAATTTATGATTTATCTGGAGTCTCATCATTTGGGGGACTGAGGCAGATTTAAGCCCAGCCTGGTAATTTTAACCAAATACTACTGGGAATTTTTTTTAAAAGTGACTGAGAATACAGCTCAAAGAGAATACCTGGATTTAATCCCAGTACCACAAAAAGTGACGGAGATACCGAAGTTCCTACTACATTACATATACTTGGAGGATGTTACATTCTGACTCCTTTTCACAGTCTGTGTGAGAGGTGTCTGATAATGCTTGGTTGTTGACTTTGCGTTAGTGGCTTACTCTTCTCTGAAGAGTTGCCTCTTTTACTTCCTGTCTAATAATTTTAGCATCTTTTGTCTGTTGGCTTTTTTTATTGTGCTTTCACATGAGTGTTCTTTTGTCTGCTAATGTTCTTAACATTAAATGTTCTTCTGGTTATTTTTGTCTAGTTCTCTCCTTTCTCTAAACTTTCCTCTAAGCTATATAGTTTGCTACCTGATAATTTTCACTTAATTCAAAGAGCTGTTTATTGATTATAATACAATGTAATGAACTGGTTATTTTGTAATTGACTTAATTTCTAAACATAGTTTTACAGTTCTTTTTAATAAATGTTTTTAATTCTGTTTTTATAGGCTCACATTTCCAGTCAAAACTTCGAGCTGAGTAGTGCTGCTCTTCAGGCTTTGGGCTTTTGCTTGTATAATCCCAAAATTACCTCAGGACTATCAGGTAGATAAATTTACTATGATCAATAATGTTAAGTTTAAACTGTAATGTGTTAGAAGTACTGTTACCTCTGGGTTAGTTTTGTAATTTAGAGTTTAAGATTTACTTTTTTTTTTTTTTCGGTTCAGGGTCTTACTATGTAGCTCAGACTCATAGCAATCCTCCCATTTTCAGTCTTCCTGGTGCTGGGATTACAGGCGTGTGCCACCATGCCCAAACTAGAATTTGCTTTTGAGAAAGGAATAATTATATATATTATGTTTAGATTATCGCTCCCTGCACATAGTTCAGAGTTTGCAATTATGAAGTATGGTGTAGAAAATATGGTTATTTAAGCATGATCATATGCTGGGATTGTAGCTTAGTGATAGAGTTTACACACAAAGCTCTAGCCTAGTCCTCAACCTAAGTGCATGTGATTGATATAAAAAGGAAGGTTTTTCACATGCTGCGCCAGCCATACTTCCAATGTGCTCTGAGCCAGCAACTGAGTCCGGATGTGGTGGCGCAAGCCTGTAATCCCAAACAGGAGGGTCATTATGAGTCTGAGCTACGTAGTGAGACTCTGTACCAAATACATAAATGGAGAGGAGAATTTTGAGATAGGGTCTTGCTGTGCAGTTCAAGCTGGCCTTCAGCCCACTTTGTAACTCAGGCTGATCTCAACTCACAGCAATCCTGCCTTAGCTTCCTGAGTGGAAGGATTATAGGTGTGTACCACCATACCTGGCTGTTAGCATGTTTTAATTTGGAAGGGGATAATTAACTGATTATTCAGGCATGAGTCCTAAAGAGCATGCTGAATTCAAGTTACAACAGTGTAGGGCCAGTGAGATAGCTTAGCAGACTAAAGTGCCTGCTTAGGCAACTGCGAGGACCTTGGCTTGATCCCCTGTACTACATGCTGCACCAGCCCCACCCCCAGGGCAGGCTGAGCCACCCATAACATACATACATATAGTTTTCAAAAGTTACAGTGGTGATAAATGTGCCGTAATTTAGAACTAAAAGTGAGATTGAATGCAGAAACTGATACCCTATGTATTTGAAGTGACACTATTATGTAGTTTGTCACTATAAAGGAAATCTAGGTCCTCTTTAGAGAAAATCAAGAAGTTGTCTTTTTCTCCCTGAGCAAAAGGTTGTGTTTACTCTTTTTATGTATGGAAGTGAGAACAACCTAAGATCATGTCAGAGCAGATTTGTGGTATTTATTTTCCCAAGACAGCCTTGTTATGTGAGTTCAGGCTGGGCCTAAAATCACTGTGTAGCGTAGGCTGGCCTTGAATTCTCAGCAATCCTCCTGTCTCAGCCTCCTGAGTACTGGGATCACAGGCAGATGCCACCATGCCAGGCAGTTGGGGGATTTAAACATTGCTGAAAATGGTGTTACATGTCCTTAGTTACAGTTATTTCTAAGTTTTTTCGGACAGCACTTTCGTCGTGCTTTGTGTGTTTGTTTATGTATGTATTTATGTATGTGTGTATGTTATGGCTGGCCCAGCCTGCTCTGGGGGTGGGGCGGGCGCACTACATGGTACCTGGGATCGAACCGTGGTCCTGTGGTTGCCTAAGTTTGCCTGAGCAGGTGCTTTAGACTGCTGAGCTATCTCGTTGGCCCCTTTATTTTGAATAGTTTGTATTAGCACTGGTTCTCTGATCCTTTCAATGTGTATTTAATTTTTTGAATAGACAGTATGTTATTTACTTTGGCATTTGAGATTTTAAATAGTTGTAAAGTATTGTAATAATTAAAATTACAATTCTTTATTTTTTAGAAGGAAATGTTCAAGAACTGCTTTCAGAATTAAACGATATTATTAAAAGTTCAGACAAAAATGTACGTACCAGGGCTCTTTGGGTAATATCCAAACAGACGTTTCCCAGTGAAGTTGTTGGCAAAATGGTGAGTATAGTTTCTGTTTATCTTAACTATATGCCAATTAAGAAATGTGGCCTATTTGATCTGTATTTCTTTGGTTCTGTCTTTTAGGTGTCCAGTATAATTGATTCATTAGAAATAGTATGTAATAAAGGAGAGATACAGTCTGCTGTTGTTGATTTTGAAGCATTAAATGTTATTATAAGGTATGCTTTTGGGTACTGTGTAAACTGGAGTAATTGTCTTCCTGTGTAGAATTTACTTTAAGGAATACACCTAGGCTTGGTGGCACATACCTATAATTGTAGAAGTTATATGTAACCTGAGCATTCAGGAGGCTGAGGCAGAAAAAGCTCCAGTTAAAGTCAGACTGAGTTACAACAGTAAGTTCATAGTGTACCTGAAATACATAGTAAGACAGTATCTCAAGACAACAAAAATAAAATAAAATTGCGTTAGGGATTGGACTTTGGGAATCTATATTTTGTGGTGATGGAGACTCAACCCAGGACCTTACACATGCACAGCAGAGGTTGTATTCTCTGCACTACACCCCAACTGACTTGGAATTTAAATGTAAGGTAGATAATAAAAGAGAATATCTTTTAAACCACACAGTTACAAGAAAAAGGTAACAGGAAGATGAATGTACTTGTCAATAAATTGCTGAATTTGATTATTTTTATCGGGATATCTTAAAAAATAAAGTCTTGGTTATGTTGTGCGGATAAAAGGCAGTTCTGGCCAGGTGTGGTGGTGCACACCTGTAATCCCAGCACTTGGGAGGCTGAGGCAGGAGGATCAGTGCAAGTTCCAGACCAGCCTGGGTTACAAGAGTGAGCTCAAGGCCAGCCTGAACTGCATAACAAGACCAAGACCCTGTCTCAAAAACACCAAAAAAAAAAAAAAAAAAAGTTCTAGTTTTAAACTTCCTTGCTCAAGTTTTCACAAGAGTTTAAAAAGTACAAATTTGTAATTGGACTAGGAGGGTTGCTTAGGAAGACAGTGTCCAGAGTACCTATTAGGAACAGAAAAATCTCTTACATTCTTATCCTACACTACTTTTTATCAAGCTAACAGTACAAGCTGTTTCATTTTCAAAATTTTCTTCGGTTGAACTCTTTAGTGTTCTGGTGCTTATAACATGGTTCACTGGCTGTCTTCTATAAAGGATTGTTTTGTTTTGTGTTTTTGAGACAGGATCTGATTATGCAGTTCATGCTGGCCCCCAGGCTAGTCTTGAACTTGGGACAGTCCTACCTAATGTATAAGTTTGGTCTCTCTCCCTTCTTTCTCTATGTTGCATAATGTGTATGTTCTAAAAGAAATGAGCATTGGGGCTGGGGAGATAGCTCAAGGGCACAAGTGCCTTTCTGGCAAGTGCAGGGTACTAAGTTCGATCCCCAATTCCGCAAAAAAAAAAAAGAAAGAAAAAGAAAAAAGAAGTGAGCAAAACAGCCTGTTACAGTTGTGTAGATTTCTGTGGCTTTTTTTTTTTTTTGTTGTTCCTGGTAGTGACTTAAAAAGTAAAGCCTGGCCAGGGAGATAGCTCAGTGGAATAAGTGCTGCCCTGGAATGCACAGGGTCCTGAGTTCAATCCCTGATACTGCAAAAAAAAAAAAAAAAAAGTGAAGCTAAGCTAATGTAGTCATTGATTTCACTTATTCACAGGTTAATTGAACAGGCCCCAGTTCAAATGGGAGAAGAGTCAGTAAGATGGGCAAAACTTGTCATACCTTTAGTGGTTCATTCAGCACAGAAGGTACATTTGCGGGGAGCCACTGCCCTGGAGATGGGAATGCCATTGTTGCTTCAGAAACAGCAAGAAATAGCCTCGATTACAGAGCATCTTATGACTACTGTAAGTATTTCATTATATATGGATTTTCTCAATACATTGGAAATTTAGTCTGGGCTCAAATTGGTATAACTGCACTGTGATCTAGAGCTTAAGCTTCGAATTAAAATAAAGCTTAAGTTTTTTTTTTAAAGTTTTTATGTTATTTTTTTAAATCTCATTTATTTATTTATTTGTGTTCTGGCCAGCTCAGCCTGCCTTGGGGGTGGGGCTGGCACAGCATGTGATGCTGGGGATCGAACTGCAGTTCCTGTGGCTGCCCAAGCTTGCCCAAGCAGGCACTCTAGACCACTGAGCCATCTTACCAGCCCCAAAGCTTAATTTCTTGTAGGCAGATTACTTCTTTAGTACAGAAGAGAATTGGGAGTTACAGTGTAGATGCAGTATTTTATTCCATTTCCAATGAATAGTCAATAGAAAGTGATTACATTATTGAAAGAACTGATACAGTACTGTTTGGTTTATTGTATAATTCCAGTAGGTGAAACTTCTAACTCGTGAAAACTCATCTAGCCTATACAGTTTTCTGCTTAATGTTTGTCTCAGGTCTTAGGTTTATCAGTCTATTCTTGCAATATTTGTTGAACATTTATATATGCAGTGCATTGTTTTAGTGTTGACCACAGTAGCGAAACAAAAGCTTACTGTAGTGCTTTTTTTTTGAGCAGAATATATTTATTGAGGGAAAGGAAGTTCCTGTTTGAGAGAGAGACAGGAGGGGGGTCCCGAGTGGGTGTCCCGTGTAGTGCTTTTTTGCTGGTGTAAAAAAACAGATGAGGTCTATGTTGTGTTAAGTGAAGAACACTGTAGAGCAACAGGGACAAGACATAGGAAGAAAGAAATTGTTGGGGTGAATTAAAAAAGGGGGGGGGGAAGGCATTAGAATGATGATAGCAAACCTTTTAGAGACCAAGTGCTCAGATTGCAGCACCAAACCCGTAGGCAGCCGCTGTGAGCAGTTTGGCTCACATGCAACAGAGAGGGCTCTGTGGGACTGCTGTGGCTCCTGTGCCAATTTCACCACCACTGCTTGAGAACAATGACTTGAAGGGAGGGAAAGAAAGCTGACATGTATAATGTCAGCTACTCCAGAAGCTAAGAAAGTGTGGCCAGGCATGGTGGTACATGCCTATTATCCTAGCACTTGGACGGCTGAGCCAGGACGATTGTTTCAAGTTCAAGGCCAGTCTCGGCTACAAAGTGAGTTCAAGCTATATTGGCAGCATGTGTAAATTTGCTGCAGGCAGGAAAGCTAGGAATGCAAGAGGGCCTGCTCTTAGGTTAGGGTTGTGTGCCAGTTGGTATTTGGTGAACTCTACAGGCAGTGTGACAGGAGTGGGAATGAATGAGAATAGGTGGAATAAAAGCCTCAGAGGACCAGAGGCCACAATTAGATGAAATATTGGGGACCATTGTTAATGCACTGTGTGTGGTACTGGGGATATGCTACAATCTTTCACATGGTAGGGATGGGACTCATGTACCAGCAAGCTATATCCCCAATGTGTTTCCAACCACTTTTTGAGATGAGTTTAAGTTGTCAGACAGGGCTCAGTCTTGGGCTTCTCTCATTTTTTTGAGACAGGATTTCACTAAGGCTGATCTTGCATGTCTCTCTTTGGGATGGTGGAGGGTAGGAGCTTCTTTTTGAGACCAGGTTTTGCAGTGCAGTTCAGGGCAGCTTGAACTCACTTTGTAGCCGAGACTGGCCTTGAACTTGAAACAATAGTCCTGGCTCAGCCTTCCAAGTGCTAGGATAATAGGCATGTACCACCATGCCTGGCCACACTTTCTTAGCTTCTGGAGTAGCTGACATACATGTGAACCACTGTGTTCAGCTTTAATCATAATATATGTATGTGTATGTGTGTGTGTATACATGTGGTGCCAGGGATCAAACCACAGTCCCTGCAGTTGCCTAAGCTTGCCTAAGCAGGAACTTTAAACCGCTGAGCCGTCTCACCGGCCCAGACTTTAATCTGATTTTAAGGGAAGTTCTCATTTGATTTTTTTTTTTTTTACAAGATACTGGGTATTAAACTCAGGACCCTGCACTTGCCAGGCAAGCACTTATTCTACTGAGCCGTCTCCCTGGCCCTCATTTGAATATTTTGAGCCTGGATGCAATAACATATAGCTCAGATTCTTTTGGGTTTGTGTGTGTGTGGTTTGAGGATTGTATCTAAGGCCTTCACACTGAGCCACATCCCTCCCAACCCTCTTAAATTGTTTCTTTTGAAATGAGGTTTTAATATGCTGAGTTGCTCATGTAAAGAGGACACTGGCTGTGTTTAGAATGTGAAGGCTGGGGAGATGGGACATGAGATCAGTACTGCAGTAATCTGGGCAGTGAGACAGCCTTGTACATTTGAAACCTTTTTTTTTTTAGATCTGTTTGTAAAGTTAAAAATCTCTGGAAATTTTGTTACTCTGATGTGTATGTTTATTTTTAATAGGATTTATAAACTTCTGTGGTTTTGTGTTTTTTTTTTTTTTTTTTTTTTAGACAGGGTATCCTTATACAGTTCTGGCTGGCCTTTTTAACTCAGTCTGTAGCCCAGGCTGGTGAACTCGCAAGGATCTTCCTACCTCAGCCTTCGCCTCCCAAATGCTGGGATTATAGGCCTGTGCCACCACTTCTGGCTCCTTCAGTTTTTAAGATGCTGGTGTTAAGAGGCATGCACTATCATTCCTTGCTATTGATACATTTGAGTTGAAGCTTTCATGATACTGTTTGTCTGTGAAACTAATGGTACTTGTTTCTTAGAGTGAGATTAGTACATGGTCATTTGAGCTTTAGGCAATAATGTACATGCTGAAATTTTTAGGAGAAAGTATTCTGGTAGGAAAAAATAAGCTGGATTGATGGGTGGTAGGAGGGCCAAATATGTGTTAAGTGCAGTGGTAGAATATATGTTAATTGTTGAATCAGTGTTTTGTTGAATGTATACTATAAAACATTTTGGATTTACTGTGCTTCAAAGCTTTCCTTTTTTGGGGGGGTAGTTTTTTATTCTAGACCTTGGATACTGCCTTTTTTTCAGATATTTGTTAATATTTTACTTTGTTCACAGAAATTAATCTCAGAACTCCAAAAGCTCTTTATGAATAAAAATGAGACCTATGTTTTAAAATTGTGGCCCTTGTTCGTCAGACTTCTTGGAAAGGTAAGTACCATTATTTCACATTGTAGGTTGGCACGAGTTTGAGGTAGCGAAAGTGTGGAATTTCAGCTAAGGTCCATGGAAGTTACTTTCCTCTTTTACTTTATCTTTCAAATTTTGAGCAGGTATCATCTTCATGGTCCATTTTATAATTTTTGTGCCTTATTTTCTTCTTTTCCGAACGTTCTGCAAAGCCTTTTTCCAGAGGGGCTCAGTCCTTGGCAGCTGCCTTCCTCATGGTGGCCAGCCCGTTGCTCAGCTCCTCACGCTTTCTCTTGGGTAGATGTATATACCCACCCTTTTCTTGATGAACTTGAGGGCACATTTGTCCTTGAAGGCCCTGAGCAGCTCCATGGTGCGCCACTCTAGGGAGCGAAGCCTGACACCTGGATTGCGTCCCGCACGAACTTGGTGTGTTTGGTGAGGCGTCCTCAGCGGTGGCTGTGCCTTGGTTCTCACATTCTTAGTCCCCCGTGGCCCTTGTTGAGGCCTCGACCATGGGATAGTGAAGGACCATGGCTGCTGTTCGATGGTTGCTATGGCCTGAGGGGTAGCTTTGAAATGGCCTTCTAACTTCTAGTTAGTGTTCCTAAGCACAGGATGGTTATGGTTGTGTTAAATAATCCTTGTTCTGGTATGTGTTACAGTGTTGCTTTTGAATTCAATCGTGGGAAATCAACATTGTATATTAAAGTGTGTTTACATGGAAAGACAAGGACTGGGGAGAGAGCTCAGTGGTATAAATGCCTGCCTGGCAAGTGCAAGGTCCTGAGTTCATTATCCAGTACCCAGTACTGGAAAAAAAAAAAAAAAAAAAAAGAAAGGAAAAACGTATAAAAGGTTATGTAATGAATTGAGTAAAACTTCGATTTGCTACCATGTATTTGGATATCAAAATGAATTTTTCTATAAGAAATAATGGAAACTCAGGATTAGTTCCACAAGCTAAAATATTCATAAAAATGACTATAATACTATAACATAAAGTAAAAAGAAAAATTGCACTTAACTTTTGAAAATAGTCACTGTTGGTATGAGGGAGGCAAGTGAGGATTAGAATGTTCACCACTACTGAATAGAATCACTGCTGTCCCCTAGCTCAATGGAATCTTTACTTTTTATATAACTTTAACAGGGAACCAACTTATCCAGTAACACTTGCTTTTGCCTCCTTTTGAGGATTTTGCAGAAACTTGACATTGCACTATTGTTAAACAGATTCATTGTTTGCACTGATAAAACCTTATTGGAGTGGTGCTTTCCTACAAAATGTACTGTTTCCCAAATTAACACCTCTCCCTTGAAGTTCTCTACAGAGTTCTCCATAACCTGTTCCTTATGGGTGACAATTTTACACAGTTTCATAGCAAGAGAGACAGAGACAGAAAAGAATATTGACTTAGCTGTGATCTTGTGGTATTTGATATCACACACTACTTGTATTGAAAGACATCACTTGTTCATAAAGTTAACATTTATTAGAAATGTTTGTGTTGCTGAATGCTCAACAAGTTGTTTACAGCTCAGAACTGTACTGCACTTGATAATATTGACTTAACCAAGGGTATTTACAAGGGAGGACCAGTTATTCTAGAGTATTCCCAAGTATAAAAAGTTTACTGAAACCAGTCAAGGTAGCACGTAGTTATAATCCCAGTACTCAGAGGAGGCTGAGGTTGAGACGGGAGGATTGCTGTGAGTTTGAGGCCATCCTGAACTAGGTAGTGAGTAAAAGTTCAGCCTGAACTAAACAGCAAAACCATGTCTCACTAGAAGCAACAGAAGAAAAAACGTCGAAACAGAGATTACTACAACAAGATGTGTAATGGTAGAAGCAACCTCTGATTTTAACCTTGTGCATTGATTGCTTATCTGTTCTTGGTTTAATCTTACGTTTTGTGCGTGATGGCACTAGAAATAGTAGCCTACACCATTTATACACATTAAATAAAATGTACTCGGCCTGCTAGAAGGCTCTTTCGTATAAGTATCATCCAACTTTGCCCAGTAACACATTTCTTAAGTTTTTAAAAAATTTATTTTTGTGTTACGGCCAGCTCAGCCTGCCCTGGGGGTGGGGCTGGTACAGCATGTGGTGCTGGGGGTTGAACTGCGGTCCCTGCAGTTGCTTAAGCTGGCACTTTAAACCACTGAGCTATCTTGCCAGCCCCCAGTGACACATTTCTTTAATGTGGTACACAATTGTATTTAATTCTTTTGAAGTACTATGTAATGGAATTACTTTACAAATGCTTTTTTTTCTAAGTCCAGACTCTTACTATATAGCCTAGTACTCTTACTATTTGCCTCACCCTCAAATGCCTTTTTTCAGATTTTCCTTGCTAAACTGTAGAGATACAAGTGATAGTTGATCTTGGTGTGCAACTTTTCTGGATTTACTAGTTGTGGAAGCTTTCCTGTAAGGTTTTGTTTTCTAAGCTATTTGGCAGAGTATATTTGTTGTTTTACTATTTGCACTATTTATATTAAGATTATATGTGGTTTTTAGTTTCTTAGCACTGAATTTTGTTTTTAAACTGTGTATGTATGTACGTATGTTATGACTGGCTCGGTCTGCCCTGGGTACAGTAGGGCTGGCGCAGCGTGTGGTGCTGGGGAGCAAACTGCGGTCCCTGAGATTGCCTAAGCAGGTGCTTAAGCTATCTCGCAGTCCCTTAGCATTGAATTTTTATGAAGTTGTTTTACTAGGATTCTTTGTTATTTATGTATTTTTTGTTAGATACTACTATTTTAGTCGTATGTAATATTTGGAATTAAGTTTGAATTGGTCCAGTTTGGTTAATCATGGACCTTCTTGTGTGTATACAATGATGATACTGAACCAGGATCTGTCTACAGAATTACATCCCCAATTCTTCTTATTTTGAGACAAGATCTTGCAAAGTTACACAAGTGATTCCAACTTGTCTTAGAATGACCAGTGTCAGAATTGTGTATAGGCAAGAGTGCTACTGTGCCTGCCTTTATTACTTGCTTTATAGGCCAGCTAAATAGCTCAGGGGATTAAATCCTGGTTCCATCCCAGGGTTCCTGTGCCTCCCCCCCCCCCCCCCCCCCCCCCCCCCCCCCCCCAGTGCTCTGTGACTGGGGTAATTGACTGGGCGTGGAGTTGTACACCTGTAATCCCAGCGCTTGGTAGGCTGTAAACAGGTGAATCACTATGAGTCTAATCTAGTAGTGAGACCGTGAACACCGTAGATCATTCCCTAGGAAAAAAAGAAATACAGAAAAAAAAAAAAGGTCACTTGCTTTAGCCAGTGTTATTTTCTACATTGAGGGCAGGTCTTCAGCTACTTTTTCTGCCTGTTTTAATGTGTCTGAATATTTTTAATAGAGTTTACAACTTATCTCACTAATAATTACTGACATTTTTCAAGTGAGTAAAATAGGCAGTCTGAAGCCAAAAATGCTCCAGAATCTTAAGACTTTTTCGTTTTCTCACTTGACATGAAGAGTAAAAAATTGCCTACTTAATCTTATGTGCTGTTTCAGCCAAAATACAAGTGTTTTAAAAATAGCGTGTGCAGTTAACTTTAGACAGTATTGTGGAACATACAAGAATTTTGTGTTTAAGGCTAGGGGAGATAGCTTTGTAATCTAAGCACCTGCCTGGCAAGTTCAAGGACCCAAGTTCAATCCCTGGTACCACATGTTGTATAGGCCCAGAACCCTGGGTGCACTGTGCTGGCCAGTGAAACTGGGCATGGTGCTGCAGACCTGTAATCTCAGCTCTGGGGAGACTGAGGCAGGAGGATCACTACGAGTCCAATCTATGTAGCAAGACGCTGTACCAAATAAGATTTAATAGTACTTCAGTTTTGTTTTTTTTCTTTTGTGGTACCAGGATTTGAACTCAAGACTTTGTGCTTGCCAGGCAAGCACTTATGCCACAGAGCTATCTTGCTGACCCCAATAAAGATTTTAAAAAATTAAAAAAAAAAAAAAGTTTGTGTTCAGGCTTGTTCTATTCCCCACGATAATCTCATTGTGTAATGTATATACAAATATTCTAAAATCTGAATTTCTCATTTTCTCTGCTTTGTTTTATTTCTGTGGTAGGGGTTTGAATTTGGGAACTTGCGCTTATGCTGCTGAGCTATATTCCTGACCCTTATTTTAAAATTGGTCTGTATTACACATTATCTACTTCATTGAGCTTTGTTTTGTGATCTTGAATTTTAAATGTGTGCATATACTTCATTTTTGTCTTAAATTCAGTTTCCTAAGACTTAAACGTTTGTTGTAACATATAGCAGGTTTGTTTTATAATTTATCTCCCTTTTAATCTTTGAAGTCCTAAGACAGTATATTGAGTAAATAAATGAATAAAAATAGTACTCATATTGTGTTTCTTGAAGGTCAATTTGTTTTAATAGCAAAGTTCTATTAAAGGCAAGGAAAGACATAGGCTCTGTGGAGTAAGTTTAGGCCAACTAAAAGTAGGACAAGAAGCATACCCTATGGCATGAGTTGTATGCTTCCATGCAAGAGAGAACAGTGGCCTTATCAATAATTTCTTGGTAACTTTTCTCTTGCTTTAGACCTTGCATCGAAGTGGGAGTTTCATCAATTCTTTGCTACAGCTAGAAGAACTGGGATTTCGTAGTGGAACACCCATGATCAAAAAAATAGCTTTTATTGCTTGGAAGAGCTTAATAGATAATTTTGCTTTAAATCCAGGTATGTAAATAATTTAGCACTTTTGTTTAATTTATTTTAATTATGAGACAGAATTTCCTTATTAGTTCAGATTGGCCTTGAGTTTGAGATGATTCTTTACCTCTTCCAGGTATAGGATTATAGGTGTGAGCCACTGTGCTTTTTTATTTTTAAGTAAGATAACAGTATATATATATATATATATATATATATATTTTTTTTTTTTTTTTTTAATTTATTTATTTATTTATTTATTTGCTTGCTTGTTGTGTTTGTTTGTTTCTTTATTTATTCATTTTGTGGCTGGCTCAGCCTGCCCTGGTGGTGGCGCTGGCGCAGCATGTGGTGCCGGGGATCGAACTGCAGTTCCCGCAGTTGCCTGAGCCCTCCTAAGCAGGCGCTTTAGACCACTGAACCATCTCGCCGGCCCTATTTTTTTAATGTATTTTAGTACAGGGACTGCAGGGTCTCACTACACAGATCAAACTCATAATGTTCCTCCTATTTTCAGCCTCCCAAGCTCTGGGATTACAAGTGTGCGCCACCACGCCCAGTCTCAATTCAGTTAGGGGCGTGGATGGGGAGAGAGTACAGGATTATAGGTCCCATCTCAATCCACCATCTCAGTGGGGCCCAGCCCCCACCCTGGGCTGGCAGCTGGCGACTGGCATTGACATCGGCATTGGTATGGCGCATTGGTAATCAGTCAAACCACAGCCAGCTGCATCTGCCTAAGCAGGACCTTGTTTTAAGTTATTTGAAAAACTGAATAAAGTGGAAAGTAATTTGTGGTTTTCTAGCACCACACTGAGAACTATGCTGCTGCTTTTTCTAGTAGTGCTTGCAATTGAACCCAGGTTGCACCCTAGACATGTACTCTTAACCACTCAGCCACATCCTCAGCCAGAATGACAGAGTAGTTGTAAGAAATGTTGGTGCAAGTCAGTCCATTAAGTACATGGTTTAAGTGATGTTTCAGGGTCCTTTTGAAGTGTTCGACATCATACTGCAACACAGACCATCTCTTTATATATCGCCAGTCCTACTGCTTGTATAGTATACGTGTGATGTAAATACTTTGTGTAAAGAATTGGATTTCATTTGCATGCTGAATTTTTAATGATCTAATATTGTTAAGGTTGGAGTTGAAGTGAATCTGCTTAGATTTCTGAAATTAATCACTGTCCTCAATAGTAATGTTTGATAGAATATTAGTTAATTTCAGAGATGCTAAGGTTTTTTAACAGTGTAAAAATGTGCACCATCCCCTCTCACTTAATAGCTGTTATTGAATCCAGGCCTCTCACATAATGAAGTAAGCTATTACTCCTCTGAGTCACATCCTGATTCCCCGTCCTTGCCACATTTTTTTTTTTTTTTTTTTTTTGGTGGTATTCGAATTTGTGCCCAGGGGCCCCTTACCACTGAACTGCATTTTTAAATGTTTTTATTTTAAATTAAGGTCTTGCTAAATTGCCTAGTCTGACCTCAGAACTGTTTGGGTTTTTTTTTTGTTTGTTTTTTTTCTGTTTTGCAGGACTGGGGTTCAAACTCACGACCTTGCACTTGCCAGGCAGGCACTTGTGCCACAGCGCTATCTCCCCAGTCCCTTTGGGTTCTTTTTTGGGGCAGGATTTTACTACATAGCTCAGGCTGCTTTCGAACTCGATGTGTAGTCTGGGCTAGCCTCATACTTGATTGATCATCTTGCTTTAGTCTCTTGAGTGCTAGAATTACGGGTGTGTATTACTATATGTGGTTCTCATGGTCTCACACTTTTAGACTCCTGCCTAAGCCTTCTGTGTTTGTAGAACTACAGGGGTGTGAAGCAGTGTTGGGTGCATCTGTTTTTGTTTTTCTTTTTTCTTTTAGGGTGTTCAGGGTCTCACTATGTAGAGTAGAGGGACTCCTAGTGATTCTCCTGCTTTTAGCCTTTAAGTACTAGGATTATAGGTACATGCCACCACTCCCAGTCTCAATTTTGGTCTCAGTGCTCCTGCGCTCCTCAGGCTGTGAGCAGGCCAGCACAGCACACCTGGGATCTAACCCTGGCAGAGGTGCTTTAGTCTACTGAGCTGTCTGTGTTTTATTAAGTCTGGGTAGCATCTTTGATTTCAGCCCACTGATAGTATGATCACTCTAGTTTTTTTTGTTTGTTTGTTTTTGTTTTTATGGGTGTCTCAGCCTGCCCTGGGGGTGAGGCTGGCACAGCATGTGGTGCTGGGGATCGAATAGCAGTCCCTGCACTTGCCTAAGCTTGTCTAAGCAGGTACTTTAGATAGATCGCTGAGCCGTCTCACTGGCCCCATCACTCTAGTTCTCAGTGACCAAAAATACAGACATTGCCAAATGTCCCCAGGTGGGGAAATCATCACTGACACACAGTATCTAATAAATACTATTATTTATTACAATACAATATTAGATTGTATTATAATGTGACATTGGATAGTATTGGAGTTTGTCAAATTTTTGCGTAGAGTAAGAATAGTCTGTTTTAAACAGTCTGTCTGTCTGTCTGTCTGTCTGTCTGTCTGTCTTTCTTTCTTTCTTTCTTTCTTTCTTTCTTTCTTTCTTTCTTTCTTTCTTTCTTATGTTATGGCTGGCTCAGCCTGCCCTGGGGGTGGGGGTGGGGGGGGGTGGGGCTGGCGCAGCAAGTGGTGCAGGGGATTGATCCGGTCCCTGCGTTGCCTAAGCTGGTGTTTTAGACTGTTGAGCAATCTCCCAATAGCCTGTTTTAAAAGGAGATTTGCAGAGCCTCGTAGTGGCACACGCCGGTAATCCCAGCACTTGGGAGGCTGAGGCAGGAGGATCAGTGTGAGTTCGAGACCAGCTTGGGCTACAAAAGTGAGCTCAAGGCCAGCCTGAACTGTGTAGTGAAACCTTGTCTAAAAAAGACAAACAAATAAAATAAAAAGAGATTTGCATAGCTCATTTTTAAAATTTGTTATTCTTAAATCATTTTACCAGTGCGCTTATTTTCTTTTCAGATATATTGTGTAGTGCAAAAAGACTCAAGTTGTTAATGCAGCCTTTGAGTTCCATCCATGTGAGAACAGAAACTCTTGCATTAACAAAGCTTGAAGTTTGGTGGTATTTGCTGATGAGACTTGGACCTCATCTCCCTGCTAATTTTGAACAGGTAACATTCTGAGTGCTGTGACACTTCATGTGAGTTTTAAAAAAGGTATTTTAGTGCTTTCAATCCTTATAAATAGTCGTAATTCTTGTAAATGTCTTTTAGTTTTATTTCTTCCACGTATCTGTGGACGACAGTATATTGAAGGTCTTTTTCCTGCTCAGAATGAGTTCACTTTCTGCAAAAGGTATTCTCCAGTGGACTGAGCTGAAGGCCTAGTTACCCTTTTGCATCTATAAACAGTATAGTAGAAAAGATTGTATTTGTTGAACTCAGGACCTTGTGCTTACTAGACAGGTGCTTAAGCCACTGGGCCATCTCCCCAGCCTGAAAGGATTATACTTTTAAAGAACTGGTACCAAAGGTTTTAGAAATCAACTACTTAACATTAGAAAAATAGCAGTGAAGTGTTAAGCTGGGTGTAGTT
>PVKN010003436.1:0-37291 GCA_004027915.1 Capromys pilorides
ATTATGTTGTGTTGTCACATGTTTAGACCTTAGATTTCCGTCTAGTCAGTTCCTTGAGGAGGCCCCAGGCTGGACCTAGCCTCATCATAGTTAACTTCTTTTTTAGATCTGGCTTCATGGTACAGTCTGACAGTACTCTCTGGTACCCAGATAGGTTGTTTAGCATTCTCTCAAAGAACACAAGCATACCCTTTGCCCCAAGTTAGTAGTGGACTGAGTCTCTTCCATAGTCTGGTGTGGAAATCTCTCTAAAGGATCTTTTTTAGCCCCCCACTCCTCTGTTTAACCTGGTTTGTCTTTATGTTGCTGTAAAAGTTTAAAAGTTTAATAGTATATATTGATAAATGAAGTTGGCAGGATCGACTCTTCTTTTGCTTTGACAAAACTTTGATCATACGGTGAGAAACCTGTATTTTATTTTTTGGAAGAGGAAGTCATGCATTTTCTCATTTATCTTAATATGACCTCATCTGTAAAAAAATAAAATTAATTTAACTCATCTCAAGGATAATGACAGTCAGTAGCACCAGAGAAATTAGTCCAAAATCAAGATGGAGCCAGTTAATATTAACAAATAAAATCTGAAAATCATCAATGGTTGATTTGAACAGTTTGGGGCACTAAATAACTTTGTTGCATAAGTTTTCCCATATATGATAAGTTATCATAGCTTGACCCCCTTTGAAGGCCATACTAGGCCTTTTATTAATTAAGTGGGATGTCAGAATCAAACAACTGTTCAACCTTTTAAACATTATTTTATATTTGTTTGTAAAATATCAAAGCCCTATTTTAAGTGCCATTTTTAATTTAGAACAGTTTTAAGCAACCACACATAACTAGGAATTAAAAGGATTTTACAAAATCTTTTAAATACCCTGGGGCATTGGCTTTACACCTTTACAGTTGGTCTACTTGGAGGCCACCCACATTTGCATTTGAAAAGCCATTAAAATGCTTTTCTTTAATTAATTTTTATTTTTTAGCCCATTATTTTCTTTTAACAATTTTGAAATTTTTAGTAAAAATGACCAATTGAGCAGTATAAGAATTTGGTGTGGTTTAAACAACGGTTTGGTTGGATTAAATCATAATTTTGATTTCCTTGTATAAACAGCATTGATTACACCAAACAAATCCTGCAGGCCATGTAGCGCTGAGGCTATCTTTGATTTTACTCCATAGATGTGCTGGCCTAGTGGCTAGCAGTAGATTAATGGTCTTAGAACCTACAAAGGATTTTCTTGAGCCCACATTACCTCATAAAGCTTTAAAGGGAACTATGGCCCTGCAGCCATGGCCTTTGTGCATAGCCATTCTGTGTCTCCCGTTGTTCTGCTGACATTGGGGCCAGGAAATATTAATATGCTTCCTATACGTAAAGAGAAGCTGACTTTTATTTTTAATAAACAGTTAAGTTTTAATTTGAAAAGATTTAGTAGTAGATATCATAAGGAGTATTTCTCCTTCATAATCACTATCAAAAATTACCAAGTGTACAAGTACACCTTGGGCAATAATAGTACTGTTTTTTACAGTCAGAGCTACATACAGTATCTTTTGGAATAGCGCTGAAAACTCCAGTTTTAATTTTGTAAACTCCTTAAGTGGGCAGCAAAACCTGATTTTCCGCAGCCATCAGATCTAACGCTGTGCTTCTGCTTCCGGAGGTTGCATGGAAAAGGTCTGTGATCCTGTGTTTGAGTGGGATTTGTGCTGGCCAATGGGAACTGCAGGTATTCCACATTGTTTATCTCTGGGACCCTGGATGATAGACCCCTTCTCCAGTTTCTCTGCGATTGTAATGATTGGCAATGTTTATCAACTGTGGAGTGGCATTCATTAGCCCAATATTTACCTTTTCCACGTCTCAGACAAGGCCTGGAGCTGTCTTATTGTTTTTAATCTCCTTTTTTCTTTTTATTTTGTCCTTTTCTGCAATCTTTTTTCCTATGACCCATTTTTCCACACTTAAAACATTTGGTATGATTTTGTTTGAAAAAAACTGTAAGGCAGCTGCCAACAAATTAGCTTTGTATGGCTCTGAACCAATATCAGCACAGGCCTTAATATATTCTTCCAATGATGTAACCTGTGCCTTTATGGGACCTAGAGCCTTTTGACATTTGGTATTTGCATTCTGAAAAGACAAAGTCTTTAACAATAACTCCCTCAGATCTGGTGTTCTCACCGTTTTGTGAATAGCCTCCCTTAAATGAGAGATAAAATCTACATATGGCTCCTTACTGATTGGAAAACCTTAACAAATGATTTTTGAGCATCCCCTGGTCTTTCCACCCTTTCCCATGCTTTCAAGCAACAAATGCGAGTCTGTGCAATAGCCACATCATCATATTGAACTTGGGCTTGGATACCAAGCCAGACCCCTGACCCAGTGAGTTGATCTGATGAAACCTTAACTGGGGGATTTTGTCCCCTGTTAACCCTCTCTTGAATATCTGCCTCCTCTTTCCACCAAGTTCTAAATTGCAAATATTGGCTTGGCTCTAAAATTGTATGGCACAAAATATCCCAATCATGAGAAATTAATCTATGTTCATTTGCTAATCCTTGTATTAATCCAATCACATAAGTTGATTGCATACCTTATGCCATAACAGCCTGCTTTAAATCTTTAATAACCTTAAATGCCAGAAGTTGGTGTTCCCACTGTACGTAGCCCTGGGGAAATTGAGCATTTGGTGGGTGCTGTTGAGCCACTGCAGGAAAAATACCCAAAGGGGCAGAATAAGCTCCAGGACCTCCCTGTTGTCTCCTTGCATAAGAGCCTGAGATATCACCTATAAACTTTTATGGACGTGTCCTTTCTTTCCTCATATGGAGGAGCAGAAGGGTTAAAAGATGGCAGTAGGGGCTGAATTTTTGTGATCTGAGATGGAGGAACTGCAGGAGTAGAGATATCCATTTTTTCAATCAATTTAGAAATCAATTGTGGTAATTGCTTTACCTGTGAGCTCGCAGCTCACAGACCTCATTCTTAGTTTCCTTTTGTTTTACATCCTCCAAACCTCAGATTCTGAGGTGGTTTGAAATGCCATAAATGTCCTTTTAGGACTTAGTTTGTTAGATTCACCCCCACTACAAAGCAACGAGAAATTTAAAGAACCGACACTCTTGGTATTCCGAGGAGAGCCTTCATGGAGGGGGGTGTTGAGGGGGTGCAGTCTTATCCTAATTATGCACCACAGAGGCCCCTTGCTCTGTTTTTGTCCCTTTTGTTATGCTAGCATCTACATTTGAGAGTGAGGGGGGCAGAGGTCTTAAAAAAGTCTCACGTGCAGATTTATATTTGAGTGGAGGCTGCTCTTGAGGTTTAGCAGTATCAGTATTTGAAGCTGACCTGTTCAAATATTTCTTGGACTCTTTTGAGTCCAATTGCAATGGTTCCAAAGCTAAGGAAATTAAGCTACAAAGAGACCGTACGTAAAGAGGAGTTGGTTCCCCATTTTGGTCAGCACCATGCAGTGCTCGCATAACTTGCTTCCAAACTTTTCAGTTTAAAGCAGCCTTTCCCTTAGGCTGAAACCAACAGCAATGCCTTTTTATAAGGGAAGATAACTCCTTGAAACTCTTAGGTTTCACTGTTACCCCTGCTCCTTTGAGTAATGTCTGGATAAGATAGACATACTCTTTTTCTACTGAAGCAGAATTTCCCATTACTCCGAGCTATTGGCGGTGGTCTGAGTAGGTCTCGCCTACTCTGAGTGTACATTTCCCACTCGGTCAGGCCTCTCTTAACTCACCCCTGGTCGTCTTCCGTGCCCCGAGTTGTGCGCCACTTGTTGTATGATATGTGTCAGTGCCGAAAGAAATGATGAGAAGACCCAATGAATTTAGCTTCAGAGGATGCACCGAGATTTCTCTTCCAGGGAGCCCAGAGCCTCCAAAGTCTCTTCCTTTTATTCAGCATTCAAAAATTCGGATAAGGAATATGCGTCACTACTCTAATAGATACAGAATACAAAGAATCATCTCTTTTCGTATTCCCAACACAGAGCTCACGCAAATGCTAACTGATAATATTTCAAGCAGGGGAGGAGGCAACCATTGATGTCACCTAGCAATTAAACAAAGAACAAGGCACCCTCAGGCTGAGCTGCCAACCATGGCCTTGAGCCCCAGTGTTCCGGGACTCCTGAGCAACAGAAAGCAGCCCTCCCCAGGCCCTGGCCCTAATTCAAGGACAAGACACCCACAGAAGAAGCTGCCACCTGCAACCCCAAGTCCCAGCATTCCAGGACTCCCGGGCTACAGAAAGCAGGCCTCCCTGGGCTCTGTCCATAATTCAAGGACAGAGCACCCGCAGGAGGAGCCTCCACCTGCAGCCCCAAGTCCTGGCTTTCCAAGCAACAGAAAGCAGATCTCCCAGGGCTCCATCCATATCTCATCACATCTAGGGACACCAACTGGCCTTTGGCCTTATCTCTATAGTAGCAGGAGAGAGGGAGGGTAGGGAGAGAGAGGGGAAGGGGAGAAGGAAAGAGGGAGGGGGAAAATGAGGGAGGGAGGGGAAGGGGAGAAGGAAAGAGGGAGGGGGAAAATGAGGGAGGGAGGGGAAGGAGAACACATGAATGGAAGGAAGTGCATGCTACAGAGTCTGCAGCCAACCAAAGAGTAATAAAGCAATACCATAAATTTATAATTATCAATTTAACAACTTATAAGCAATAACCTCATTCCCTGGAAGCCGCAGACTACAAAACTCATCCCAGACGTAACTATGAAAGAGATTTCATTACGGTTTTAAAGCTCCCCTAAGAAATTCCTCCAGGCCTGGGAGGTTTTACCACAGAACACAGACAGTCACAAAATCGATGCCAATTTTCTACAAACTCCTCCAGGAAACAGGAGAGGAAAGAGTCCTTCTCAGTTTACTTCATAATATCAGTGTTGAGACACACAGCTCAGGCAAATAATGTGTAAGGAAACAACCCCACAGGTCAGTATTCCCCATGAAATGAGAAGCAACAATTCTCAGCAAATGTTAACTACATTGTGTTCAACAATATGCTTTAGAGACTACCCGTGCACTCATAAAATACGTGGTCCCTCAAGACTTCTTTGCTATTTCTCCTAGGCAGTGTATCAGTGATTGTCCAAAGTACGTGTTGGTAGGAATGTCTTGGCCTACTTCTGCTGCTATAACAAGATACTATAGACTTGAAAAGTTACAGATAGAAATTTCTTTCTCAGCATCCTTCAGTCTGGAAATGTGAGCTTATGTTGCCCGTAGGTTTGGTGTCTTTGTTCCAAGATGGTGCCCCTGGTCACCTCCCCTCCGAGGGTGGAGTGCTAATCCTGATGCTGCAGGAGACAGAGGCAGAGAGCTCCTGGCTGGCTGTCCCCAGCCCTTCCTGAGGTGACTACCTCGGAGCCTAACTTCCCAACGCCATCACCCACAAGTTGATTTCACCAGAATCCTGGAGGGGACACAAGGACTCAGACTTCAGCGGAGAGTGCCCGCTGCACCACCCTGTCCATCAGCTGTTTGTGTGGATGACAAAAATATTGAGCACCTGGACTGAGGATTTCTGCCCAATACAGTAAACTCTTAAAGCTGTGGAACTGCACATTTTAAATGGTACAAGTTATGATATGAAATTAAAGATCTACAAGGTATTGTTTTTGTGAATCTGGGGATTGAACTCAGGCCTTTGCACTTGCCAGGCAAGTGCTTATTCTACTGAGCTATCTCCCCAGCCTTCTAAAAGATATTTTTAAAACTATCCACTACGATGAGGTAGGGTATATTCTAGGTATCCCAGATCGAACATGAAAGCTAAAGAAAGCAATCGACCATATGAATAGGCAGAAGAGAAGCCAAAGATCGGACCAACAGACGGAGAAGACATGGGACAAAATCCACCATCTATTCATGACAAAAAATTTCAGCCAGCTAGGAATAAAAAGGAATTAACTCTCAGAAATCATACAGTTGGCTGGGGAGAGACGGCATACACCCCAAAGACAGAATGAGGTGAGGTCATCTACTCTCCCTGCCTCCGTTCAGCACTGCACCAGAAGCTCCAGCCAGCCGAGGCAAATGGAAGAATGACAGAGTGTGTGCACCAGGACACAGTGAAACGGCCCTGGTTAGAGGCTCCAAGGTTGTCTGGGTAGCCAGGTGTGGTGCACACCTGCGAGCCCAGCACTTGGAAGGCTGAGGCAGAAGGACCGTCACGACTTTGAGGATGTCTGGGCTGAATGGTGAGCTCCAGGCCAGTCTCAGCTACTCAGAGAAAACCTGTCTCAAGAAATAGGATGAGCAAACAAAGGGAGAACCTCATTGTAGACAATCCCAAGGGATCAGCAAAAATATGTAATGAACTTTCAAAGTAAGCTCAAAATAAAGGGTAAATTAGAATGGGGAAAATAGGGCTGGCAAGATAACTCATTGGACTAAGTGCCTGCTTAGGCAAGCACGGGGACCAGGGTTTGAGCCCTGGCACCTTATGCCGCACCAGCCCCACCTCCAGCAGTGTCTGCCTGTAATCCCAGCACTGGGGAGGCGAAAAACACGAGGATCACTATGGGTCTGAGATGCATAGTGAGACTCTGTAACAACCAAATACATAATTTAAAAAAAAGAATTTAGGAAATATACAAAAGGATGTATCACTAATGAGGATTCAGAGATGTCAATCAAGTGGATGAAAAGAAACCCAACATCCCTAGCTTTGAGGAAAGCGCAGGTCTGACCAGGGAGCTAGAGAGTGAGAGGCGAGAGGCGAGAGGCGAGAGAGGGGAGAGAGAGAGAGAGAGAGAGAGAGAGAGAGAGAGAGAGAGAGAGAGAATTAAAACCATAATGACTACGCTCCATCACTGGAACAGCTAAAATAGGAACAGATAAAATAAAAGAGTTAACATTGTGGCCCTGCCAAATCCTGCCAGGGCCGTGCAGAGGTGCAATGCCTCACATCTGCTAGCAGGGCTGCAAATTGGGGTGCCTTGGGGTGCCAAGTTGGTGCCTTGTGGGTAAACACACAGCTACCCACAGTCCAGCAGCTGGGGTTTTCTGTGTTTATCCTGAGAAACAAATCTCTCACGCTCCTGTGTGGTGGACCGAGCTGCGGACGGCAGTCTGAAGTCATCTTCCTCACTACCTGCATCTTTAGCAGACTGCAGGGTGTTATGACCTCAACGTTGAAGTCCCCCAAATCCTGTCTTTGAAACCTCGGCCTCCCACCCAGGTGACACTTTATGGGGGGATCTGGGGAGGTGAGGAGACCTCAGGGCCATGAGACTTTGCAGTAGGGTGTGGAAGACTGTCGCTACTTTCATTTTCTTCCTCAATTCCAGGAAGAGAGAAGACTTTATTAATGAGGAATGAAACCAAGAAGTGGCCAGACTCATTCCCATCCCCATAGCACTCCTGGAGAGCCATACACACCACACATACAAACCCAAGAACAAGCAGCTTAATTCCTCACTTCCGCCTGGGATTTGGAAATCTGGACTGAAATCCAGGTCCTTCTGCTGGAGACTGAGGTGGCCCTGCGTGGCATGGGAGGCGACTCTGGCTGAGGTAGGCCCGGCCACTCAGGGACAGCTACACAACTGTGAAGACGCTGAAATCTATTAAATTCTACCCTTAGGAAAAGACCAGAAAGTGATCGTCACCCCTTCCCAGGCGCCAGGCTAGGTGTCTGGGGCTCCAGCGCCTCTGCGCCATCCACAGAACCCCAGAGCAGGCGCTGAGTCTGGCCGTGGCCAGCCCTGTGTCTACTTAGCTCCTCACGGGGCTTCGGCAAGCCCCACATAGGGATGCTTGCGCCCCCCAAATGTCACACCTGAGCGCTAAGCCCCAGGGTCACAGCAACAAGAGGCAGAGTTTTGGGGAGCAGCCAGGCCCTGCTGAGGCCCCAAGCCTGTGCATGGGGTCAGGGTCCCAGAAGCAGGCAGAGTGGGGCCTGCCCTGCCCACTCAGGGGCACCTGGCCCCAAGGTGGCCCTGTGAGTCCAGAAGCAGGTCCTGTGCCAGGCCCCAGCTCCACCTGGATGTGAGAAATATCCTGGGCCAGCGCAGTACTCGGCGCCTCCGGGGTCTGCCAGGATGAAGGACGACACTTCTCCTCCAGCCAAAGGTGACTGCGAGGCTCGGTGCTCCTCTTGGGCTCCAGCGTGGGGCCCGTGACTTCTTCAAAGACCCCGAAGACAGGGCCAAGCGCCTGCTTGCAGCCCCTCCCTGCCCTCACCCGCGATGTAGTTCCTGTCATCAGACAGCATTTTAATTGCGTTCTGAGAACGTTCCTCAGCCACGCTTCACAGCAAATGAAAAGCAGCTTAGTTCCTCTGGACTGCATCCATCTAGCGAATGCAAGCGGGGACCACAGCAAAGGGAGAGGGGGCAGGCAGAGCCGGGACGCGGAGATGCCCGGGCTCTGCAAGGCACTGGAGCGCCCACGCAGCCCACGCCCGCCGCGGCCTCGGGGGACCGCGGCGCCCTGCACTCCCCCAGGAGCCGCGACACCTGCTACTGATTTTCTTCTGCCCTGGGTTTGGAACTTGTCGGCGGACTCTCCCACTAGAGGCGGGCTGTGGCTGTTGCTAGGGGCAGCCAGGACCTGCGCTTTCAAGGTGTCCACGACGCGCAGATGGCAGCCTGCGCCTCGAGCTGGAAGGGGGAAGCCAGAAGAGACAGGGGACAGGAGGTGGAGAGGGGAGACAGAGAGACCCGAGTGGCAGGGAGAGAGCAGGAGGCCCGAGACCAGGACCCGGCCCCGCAGGCCCGCTGGCTCTCTGCCTGGGACGCCGAGGTGGCTCCGCACCAGGCCCCCGGCCCTGGCGCCTGCTCGCAGGTTTCAGTCACAGGCCGCGAGGCGGAGGCACGGCCCCGCACACCCCTGCTCGTGCACACTAGCACCGCCCAAAGACGATCACCCCAATTCGTCAGCTGCGGACCCTGAAATAAATCCCGGAGGCCCCGCAGGCCCTCGGGTGGCGCTTGCGGTGGTCCGCAGGCAGCGGCAGGGGCAGCTCGGTCGGGGCCTCCTCGCCGTGGCTGCACTGGCGCCCTCCACCTCAAAAGCAGTCACCAGGCCCCCCCAGCCCCGCCTGTCTTGCAGCCCCGCGTGTCGGTGCACCCCAGCCCCAGCCTCCGGTCGGCTTCCTCCCTCAGCCCAGCCGCTCCACTCCCATGGCGCCCAGGGTCTCCTCCTTTCTACCTGACTTCCAGGAGCCCCGCCTGCTGTCCCTCAGCTTCTGCCCCCAACAACCGGCTTCCTGCCTGACGTCTACACGGAGAAACCGTGTGAATGCCTCCAATATGACTTTCCTTTCCAGGAGGATGCGAGGGCTACTGTTGGTGCATCTGTCACAACTTCCCACAAAGTCTCTTGAAAATGCCTGCGGCGGACATTGGGTGTTTGACTCTCGACCGCCTGAGGCAAGGTCTTTCTCCAGTCTTTGCCGACTCTGCGCAAAGCACAGCCTTCCCCAGTTGCACCTGACTGAAAATTCAAAGCCACGCGGGGTTTCTCTCACCATCTTTGGCACCCAGAGCTGCTGTCCCCAGGGTCCTCCCGTCTGCTAGCGTCGCCCTACCCTGCAGTCCTGGCCTCTCACCAGGCGCCATCATTATCCTATGACTACAAGAAGGATGGTCAGATATTTAGAGGCTAATAGCTCTCCAAGAGAAGACCAGGCACAGCGGGGCAGGAGGGAGGAGCCAGTCAGAGCTCCGTCTCATCAGGAGCTCAGCCATTTCCATGTTTGTGCGGATTGTCGACAGGATTCTATTCCTTGAGCTTGTAGGACTGATGTTCCAGTTCTGTGCTCACTGAGGGCTGGAAGCGGCTCTTGGAAACCAGAGCACGCCCTGGCGTCTGAGCTGCGTGACTCCCTCTCCAGGCCCTCGCACACTGCGGCTCTCTGGCTCATCTCTCGTCTCCTGTCCAGCAGGAGTCGCCTCCCCAGGTTGGGACCTGCTGGGTAATCTTCTAGTCAGCTGCAGCAGCCTCGCCCCCGCCGAGGGATATTTTCTCTAGAAGCGACAAGTCACTTGGGGCTGCACCCGGGACCAGAATCTGGGGTCTGCTTGGGGTACTGCCTGTCCCGCTGGACCCGAGCAAAGCCTTCCAGAGCTCTGCCTCTGCCGTCGGAGCCCACGGACCGCACGCACAGGCATCGGGCACTTCCGCTCAACCTTTTCCCATCTCGCCCGGGAAGAAGCCCGCTTTTCATGCGCTGCTCTGTGTGGACGAAGACCAAACCTGAGTCACGCTACGAAAATGACGGCACTCGGAGACTTACGGCAGACGAGGCAAGGCTGACGTAAAGGCACGCACGTCACGCGGCTTTTCCTACGTACGTACATACGTGAGACACTCAGAGGATGAGTAAAACACAAAACAAAGGGCGCGCAGCAGGAGGTAGGGAGCCAGATCTTTTCCCACAGGGAAGGGGATCCAGGGCTGGAGGGGAAGGGCCTGCGAACAGGAGCTGAGCTACGTCACGCATGCACGTGCCCCAGCTCCACGCCAGGGGGCCACGCAATGCGTAGGGCACACACACGGGCTGATCAAAGCGGTGTGGTGGTGATGCCTAAGGACCTGACCGCAGGACCCCAGCCACACACTGCCCCTCGGCGACCTCGCTGAGGACCTGAGTGTGCGGGCCTGCAGGGAGCGTGTTTGGGAGAGGACCCCGGAAGCAGCAGTCTGAGGGCTCTTTCTAGCAGCGGAAACACACGGGGCAGCCCTGGGGTGGTGCTGGCGGCGGAAACCCAGCTTGCATAATTCAGTCTCCTCTCCTCTCTGCCTTGCCGCTCAGGGCTGCCGCCTCTGTTTCAAGCCCCTGCTGCAGGTCAGCGTCCCTGCTCTCCGGGGTCTCCTGCACTTTGTCCCTCTGCAATCCTAGGATTCGGTTGCCAGACCAGCCCCCACCCCGTCCTACGGATTCCAAACTCTGTGTAAGTCTCCTGCTAGGATGGCATCATGTTGTCAACCGTAGGCCATCTCTAGACAACTTTTGATGCTCCACACAGTGTGACAGGCTTTTGGGAACCGTGGTGGTAGAGAAGTGACAGGCGCACAAGGGGCACAGAGGTGATCGGCTTTGAGTAACAATTGGGAGCCTCAGGTGCTTGAACCCGAGGGTGAGGAGCCCACAGGTGCAGAGGGCCCGTGCGCAGCGCAGCGGTGCAGCTGCCTCTCAGGAGCCCGACGTTCAGCTCTAGAAGCCTCAGGGCTTTGTGGGGGGACGGGAGGGCAGCCTGCGATAGCACATGAACCCCATGGGTCTCCTTCTGTAGGTCCTGGTCTGAATGAACTGGAGGTGGGAAACTTACTCCTTCATTTGCATGAAAAGAAATCACTCCCTTGTGTTTCTTTGAAAGGGAGCTTTGCAACCCATATCCATATGATTAACAAAACATCCTGTTGAAGGGCCGGTGAGATAGCTCAGCTGACTAATGCTTGCTTAGGTAAGCGCAGGGGCCAGGGTTCAATCTCTGGCACCACATGCATGTCGGCCCCACTCCCAGGTATGCTGAGCCAGCAACAGAGTCCGGACATGGTGGCACATGCCTGTAATTCCAGAACTAGGGAGGCCGAAAACAGGAGGATCACTAAAAGTCTGGGCTGTGTAGTGAGATCCTACACAAAACAAACAAAAATGTACTGTTGGGTTCTGTTGGTAGCCTGGTGTGTCAGTTGTCCCAGGGCAGCCTGACGTAAGTCCTGCAGAACTGTGATCCGTGCTTTGTGTCTGGCCGTCGTTTCTCCTGCCGATGTATTTCACAATCAGCTGTCACCCAACGGGCGCCTCCACCGTGTACCTGGCACCGCGCACTGTGCCGCCTCCCCGACAGATAGCGCAGGAGGCTCAATGTCACCGTCACGTGGCTCTGTGCTCTCTTCTCTGTGCTGGTGCTGCGCAGGGGTGTGAGGCACACGGGACGCCACACTCCGGTCGTCTAGAGGAGCGGGTGTGCAGGACACGTGGGCTTTCCTGCTGTATCGCCCTGCTGAGCAGGGCACTTCGAAGGCCGTGGACCCCTTGCCGCTAATGAGCAGTTTCTGCTTAAGAAAAGCCAGGCAGCCTAGAGAAGAGCGGGTCACGTTTGGGGCCACTGATTGATCCCAAGCGTTACTCAGAAGTTAGTGGATTGTGTAAAGCCACACTTTCCTGATCTCATTTCCAACGGGGAGCAAGAAAAATGCGCATTTCTCTCACCTAGCGTCACTTATGAAATTTCCACTCACCCCACATCCTGGAGTGTTTCCCTCTCTGAAGTGGGCGCACAGGTGCTTCACCCCCTGATGCTCCAGCCTTAGATGGGCTCCTGGTGCTCTCCCGGTGTTTCTCCCCACAGTGGCGGCTTTCAAAAATGCACTGCAATGGGACTGGATCTAAGTTTGTTTACATCCTGACAAAGCCAGCTGGATAGGGAAGCCTGAGTTCGAATCTTCTGCATGATTGACCTTGACCCAGGGTCTTTTATTTATTTATTTATTTATTTGTTTTTATATATTCAGTACAGGGTCTCACTATGCAGCTCAGATTCATAGTGATCCTCCTGTTTTCAGCCCTCCCAGCACTGGGATCACAGGCGTGCGCCACCACACCTGGACTCTGGTGGGCTCAGCCAGTGGCATCGAAGCCCGGTCCCTGCCCTTGCCGAAGTGGGCACTCAGTCGCTGGGCATTCTTGCCTGCCCTGGACCCTGGTTCTTCATGGTGTGCAGCCTGTGCAGGTGGCTCGGAGGATGAACAGCGACACTCTGGGCTAGACTCTGGCTTCCCTGGCACCTTGAGAGGAGGGCAGGGTGAGGACAGGGCTCCCGGGAGCCTCCCTGTGCTGGTCAGCCAGCCCTGATGGTCAGCACAAAGGTCACCACGACCGCACAGAGCATGCACACGTGGCCACTCCATGCAGGGCGGTGGCTGCTAAGGGCACCTGGTCTTAGCGCCAACCAGTGCCAGCTCTAGCTGAGGACCGAGGCTAGTCACAGGCTGGAGCCCCACCGCATGGACCTCACACCGGTCCTCTTTGTGACGTCACTGCTACTCAGAAACTTTCTTATGGGTAACATTATGGTCTTTTTTTCCCAAAAATATGTCAGACCTTTCTAGGGGACAAGATTCAAGTGTCTGGAGTCCATCACTTGCTCCCAGGCTGCTCTGTGGTCAGCTAGGAGAGTTAAAACTGGGTAATAACAGTAACGCTGAGCTGTCCCCAGAGTGATCAGCTCCGCCCTGGACCCCATAATTGGCCTTCATATCCATCATTAAATCATGTTCCTTGGTTTCCTGCTCAAGCAGTTTGCTCTCTTTCCAGTCCCACGGTGCTGCCGCCTGACACTGCTAGGCGCGTCGCCTGTGGGGTTATAATCACCAGAACCATCTGTTCACACCACTGGCCCTCGACTGCGTTTCCAGCTCCTGAGGGCAGAGAGTGCACTCCGTGCCAACCTGTCCGGGTCTCCAGCAGAGCTCTTGGCACCGCACTCCACTCGCGTGTCAATGTTCGTTACATCTGCAAAGGGCTCTCACGTGCTTGCCTTCCTTTCCTGCTGCTCAGGGTCCTGTGAGACAGGAATTGTTGAGGAAATTAAGGCTTAAGGAGCGCGCGGCCCTGGGTCAAGGGTCCACAGCTAATAAAGTCCATAAATTTGTCCCTAGCCATGATCTTCCCGTCACTTTGTCCGCTTTGTTTCCAGTGGGCCACAGTCATCTTAGGAGAGGTTGTTCCTCTCTTAGCTGAGGAAACAGCCTAAGCAAATCTTGAAATTCTGACAGCACCAGAAAGAGGCAATGGGAAACCAGCGGTGTCCTCTGTGTCCTAGAAAATCCACATGTGTGCAATGAATGCCACGGTCCTGGGGGCCACGTCAGCCCACAACACACAAGACAGACACACCTGGCAGACACAGGTGGTGGCTGTGGAGCTCGGTGGCCCCGGTTGTGGAGGAAGTGAGGCATTCTCCCTCAGTCCTGTGCTTCAGCCATCTGCACCTGTGGCCCTCATGTGGCCTGTCCCCACCCACGAGCTGCCCTTCATGTACTTTCACATCTTGGCACAGCTGGGCACAAGTGACTCCCCCGCCTTCCTAGCCCTCCAAGTCCAGCTTCTGCCCCTCTTTCCCAGGGTGGCCAAGAGCCAGGGCCAGCAGCGAGTGGCGTCGGGCCCCTGTGGTGCACGTCAGGGGACCCTGAGGACTGCACTTGGAGTCCTGAGGTACTTGGGCGCAGGGAGCACAATTCGTGGACCCAGCCTGAGGCCCTTCTAGTCTGAGTGCCCCCCAGGACATGCTGAGCCCAGGTCTCAGCTGAGCCCACTTTTCCCAAACCTCCTCCCCATGTGCCAGTGGTCGCCCCATCCTCAGCATCTGGTGGTCAGAACAGGCTTGCCCTGGAACAACGAATGCCATAGCCCGGAGGCCCCATCCCTGCTCCTGCCAGGACGGCCAAGCACAGACAGCAGGCCGCTGCCCTGATACAAATGTTGTGGCACGCCAGGCAGCCTTCATCTCCCTCTGCCTGGAGTAAACCCGCGCATGTGTCCGGCTCAGCCGCATGCGAGTGTCCCGTGCTGCACCGAGTGGTGCTGGTGGGGCCTCAGCTGCACTGCACACGTGCTTCGTAAGCAGCCTCAAGTCATAAGGAGGATAATCTCCCTCTGGGAAGGTATGTGTGTGCATGCGTGTGTGTGCGCATGCACACACACACACACACACACACACACACAATTTGGTTTCTCTTTGCTTCCCTTGAGTCCCTCTCCCCAAACAAAAGGAATAAAAAAGGAGTGAATTTCATCTCCGATCCCTTTCCTTAGAAAAAATGATGCATGAATACGTTTTCCCAATTGTGTACTTGGTTCAGAGACCCCAAGCAGTGTGTGTGCGTATGTGCATGCGTGTACGTGTGTGCGTGCATGTGTATGTGTGCATGCGTGTGCACGTGTGTTGATGGGTTGGAAGCACTAGCTCAGGGACTCTATTTCCACCGTGGCCGTGCACCAAAGCTATGTGCTCATGTGATCAAACGCTACTTCAGCTTGGACTTTTGCTGATTTCTCCACTGAAAATCTTCCGACTTGTGCTTGGTGATGTTTCTGTTAAGGCTGGAAACTCCCACAGAAAGCGAGCTAAGCCTGGCCTTTCCAGTGAGACCATTTCTACTCAAAGGACTTTCGTGGCATCAGGTCCCTGCTGGAGAAATGGCCGGAGGAGACAGTGGAGGAGCAGCCCGGCACGGCAGGGCCTGTCCCTCCTGCTGAGAAGAAGGCGCAAAGCCCTGCTGTTGTCCCATTTCTTGGGCCCTCGGCTCAGAAAAAAAGCCTTCTCGTAAAGGGCTGGGGTACCCTCGAAATGCAATACTTTATAAGAACTACAGAATATCAGTGTTGCTAATAATGAAGACGCAGTACTCGGAATGCTTGACAGATGCCAGGCAACCTGCTTTCATTTTGCACGCATTATCTCTACTCTTCACCCTCACCGCGCACCATGGCTGTAATTAGGAGCATCTCACAGGGGAGGGAAGTGGGCTCAGTGGAGGAACTGGGGTCTGGCACGAGGCCAGAAAGTTACAGGAGGTGAAATCGTGGGACAAAGGTCCAGCTTCCAAGCCCGTGGTCTCCCATGCAAGGTGTGGGTGGAAAGTGCAGTGAACAGCTACGTGTTAAAAGTCCCTTGCACTAAGAGACACATGGCCTTCAGCGCCCCCGGCTGGCACCTGCAGGTCCTCCCCGAAGCCTCACACAGCCACAGTGGGCCCTTGGGGAGTGGCTGATGCTGGGCTTAAGGGTGAGGGACTAGGATTGGAGGTGTGCTGAAGGGGTGGCCTGGAGAAGGTATAAGGGACAGGAAGGGGGGGCCTGCTGCTTGCTGCCTGGACACTACTTGCACCACCTGCTGCCCACCATGGACCATTGCTCCCCTGCAGTGCCCTCTGCCGCACATCCCACCATGGACCCAGCCCACTATGGACCGGAGCCTCTGCACGCCGTGGCTGAGACAAGCATTGCCTCTTCCAGATCTGGGGGTCGGGTAATGCAACTGGGAAGCAATGAACGTCGGGACGGTGCTTCTTAGATCTGTGCCCTCGCTTCTAGTACAGCTGCCCTGTCCCTGGGCTGTGGTGGGAAGCAGGCTGGAAGTCCTCTCTGGGAGTGCCTAGCATTATGGGATGTGATTAGGAACACCCAGGGAAGGCTGCTGTGGAGTGCTGCCCCCGAGAGCGGGGCCGTGGCTGTGCCCACCTTGTTCCCTGGACCTGGCAGCTGGCCTCTCCTGGCTCGTCCAGTGCCAAAAGAACCATGAGAAGGAAGTGTTCTAAAGCCATTCAGGACACCCAGGCAGCTGGGACAGTGCCACTGAAGACCTCATGACAGAGGACGCCAGAGCTGCCGCAGAAAGTGGTAAAAATGCCGGGAAGAGTGTGTGCAGAGCAGAGAGACCCACTCTGAAGAGGGCGCGTGGGGATGCGTCTTTTACTGCAATCATTTTTTTTTTTTTTAAATTAGACACAGCAGTTCCAGGTCACACCTTACGTCACACAACTGGCGCAGCAGTGGGCTCACGGGCAGCTTCCAGTCCACCGCACTCACACTGCATTCACCTCTGGCCCCTGTCGGCCTGGACACTTGGGGAAACAAAGTGAGGACAGTGAGGATGAGGTGGCAGGGAGTCCCCTGGGCACCAGGACCTCACGGTGGCAGCCACTGTCACTGAGGGGAGAGAGGCCCTCGCCTCTGGGCTCAGTCTGCAGCCACAGGCAGGGCATCAGCAGAGGAGCAAAAGGCAGTGACTCCTGCAGGGCAGGGACAGTTTGGGACAGGCGTCAGGCCCGGTGCTCGCCGCTGGTCGTGGTCTCTGTCTCACTGTCCCTCCAGAGCCTCGTGCAGTAGTCATGAGGCGGACGTGCAGAGTCTGTGGTTAACTTGTGATCCCTGCGGTGCTGGCTGTGAGCGCGTGCCGTGCTGAGCCTGGCAGACCGTTCTCTGCGGCCACTGTCGCCGCCACCCCTCTTCCCTGTTGCTCTTGCTGTTTTGCTGCCTTCCGCAGCCATGAGCTGCTGGCCTCTGCCCTGTGCCAGTCTGCCATAGATCCTTCTGAGTGTGGACTGAAGCCTCCAGGATCTGTGAGCTACACAAACCTTCCCTTCCATCATTTTGGATGTTGGGTATTTGTCCCAGCAATGAGAGAAAAGTAACAGAGACACCACTTCTTCCATAGGAACATCCGCTGGCATGACATGGCTTCCTGGTGAACTCCCTGGGCCCCAAGGGATGATAGCCCCACAGCCTGGAGTCACGTGCAGGTGACAGTGGGCAGAGACAGTGGTGGACTGAGACAGAAACTTAACAAAACACTGCTGTATCCTGAGGCTGCATCCACTGCAAGCACGTAGGTTTGTCCGCCTGTGTCTTCCAGGCTTGGCTTAAGGGCAGGGGCAGGCAAGCAGGGCGGATCTTCAGTCCCAAGGGACTCGATCATTCCATCGCCATTCTGCAACCCCAGGTGGCCAGCGTGTAGCACAGAGAGAAAAAGAAGCGGCCCGGAGAGGAAATGGCTGTCGGCTGCTGTGCCCACCCCGCCCCAACTTGTTGATGGAAAAATCAGCCAAAGGGTTTGTCAACCCGGGGTTGGAGAGGGCTGCGGGGTGGCAGTCATCTAAAAGAGGTCACTACTAAGGGGGATGAAAGGCAGCTGGCGGAGTCATTAACCGCCAGGGTTTCAAAGCCCTGGTATTAAAATAAAACCGGGTGTTTGTTTCAGATGTAGCCCTGCATTCCAGAAAAGACTAAACAGTCTGCGAAGGGCGAGGCTCGCTGGAGGAGATGCGCGGTCCCGAATCAGAGGAGCAGATTCACCTCTGGCCCCTGTCGGCACCTGGACACTTGGGGAAGCCACACGGGCGGCCCAAGCTAGGGCCGGGTTGATCATGGCGGCAGAGACAGAAACCGAGGCAGGATGTCTGAACTGTGTGTCTGTGGGGCCCTGGGCCACGGAGGGTGTTTCTGGAGCCCGGGGCTGCAGGATGCTGCGTAGGGCTGTAGCAGCTGTGGAGAATGAAATAGCCCAAACGAGTCCTGTGCAGAGCACGACACCACCGTTAAGCCCGGCTGATACGTTGAGCGCCCGCCTAGAGGGGCTGGGCTGGCAGAGCCTTCATTCCAGTGTGGCTCTCGTGCCCTGGCACCGACCATATGACCAAGTCAGGAGCCAGGGCTCAGAGTTCTCCTGGATTCAGAATCAAAAAGGAAGTTAACTGGCAAAATGCAAGGCTAGAAGGGACCCCAAGGTGTCTGCCCACGGAGATGGGTCATCATGCGCAGAGTGGGGCTTGCCCTGCCATGCCTGCTGGGTATGGGTGCCACAGGGCACTCTCGGGCACTTCTGCGGGGAAGGCAAGAAGGGCATCGCCCACTGCCTCCCTGGTCGCAGCCCATAACAATGTCCTGGAATTGCTTTACTGTCCAACCTGGACCCAAGTGACCAAGCTGGATTTTGTGGGGCTCCGAGCTGATCCTGGAGCCAGACCTGAAGAGATCACAGCCAGGAAGGTGCGGCAGTGCGAGCCTGCCACGCACCGTTCTCTGTTGTTGCTGTTTTCCAAGCCCTAACCCTCCCTGCCTGCTGGAGCTGCCCGTAGGGAGAGAACTTAAAAGAAAGCCACTGTGTTCGGCACAGTCTCAGCAGGGTCGCAGCTTCCCTCCTGGGTTCCGGCACCAGCACCCAGGCCTCATGCACCAAGGGAGACTCACTCGGACCCCTTGGAGAGGGCAGAGGGCTGTGGCCCTGGGGGACATCATCTTGTCCTTCCCACCCCTTCTTGCCTGCGGGTGGAGTGTTTCTGCCCATGGCTTTAAGAATTTAGATGAGGTGGGCTGGGGAGACAGCTCAGGGGTCTAAGTGCCTGCCCAGCAAGCAGAAAGACCCAGGTTCAATCCCTGGTACCACATGTGGTGCTGGCTCTGAAACCAGGCATGGCGGTGCACACCTGTGGTCCTAGCGCTAAGAATGGCTGAGACAGGAAGATCTCTATGAGTCTGAACTCTGTAGTGAGTCCCTGCATCAAATAAATAAATTAAAAAATAAAAAAGAATTCAGATGAGGGGCTGCCAGCCCGGCGGAACTGGGTTCTGTCCCCCTGGGAAGAGCCCAGCTAGTGACTTGGGAAGCTTTTAGGGTGACAGGCCATCCTAGAGGCCACAGCTTCAGCAGCCCAGAGAGACAGCCGCGCATTCTGCATCCCTACCTGCCCCCTGTGTCTGTCAAACAGATCTTTTGCATGATGACATGGAAACTCTTTGTTTACAAAAATAATTGTTGCAAAGCTGCAGCTCCCTGGCCGCCACCCGGAGAGCCCAAGACACAGCGCGGCCTTCCTCCCCAAGGTCCTGGTTGTTTGTCCAAACACTTGACATCAGCTTCCTCTTGGAACCTATTCTATCTCAAAGAGAAGGAAAAAATAAACCACAGTTTGTTGCTCTTAGGTTGGTAGGAAAAGGCCTTCATGTGATAAGCCTGGGCTTCTATTTTAAGGCTTTATTTTTCCAAATGGATCCATCCAAACAAGGACTTGCAAACCTAAACAAGCACTGAGGCGCTGTCCGCTTCGCTGGAGCTGTGGCTGGTGTTCCCCGGATTCTGACGGGACTGGATTTGAGGCTGTGATGGAAAAACAAAGGGCGAGGCCCTGTGCAGCTGACGCTGCGGAGGCAGAAGCCGGGCCAGGGCGGGGGTCGCTCCGCGCCTCGTCGCCCTGGCAGCTACCTTGGGTCTGCAGGAAAAGAGGCGAAGGAAAGGGGTGGAGGGGAGGGGCAGCAGGACTCCCCGGGAAGGGTCCGGGGCGCCCCTCACCGAGCATTTATAGGGCGGGCGCTCTGGCGCCTGCGCTCTGGTCCCTTCCCCTCACCCTCGCCGGCACACCCTTAGGACTTGGTTTTGCAGAGGCCGATTTTGCGGCACCTTAAAATGCGTACATGTCTTAAAAAGATGCCAGGATGGCTCTTCCTGTCCTCGGACACTCACCTGAGCCGGTGTCAGGCCGGCTTTTTTGATCCTGAAATATTTGCTTTCAACTTAAAAAAAAATAATAATAATAAAAAAAAAAAATAAAATGACCTTTTGCTGTGAGGCTTGGAGAAGGATTTGGCCGGAGCCTGCCGTGGAGCAAGTGGCGGTCACTTTTCTCCTTCTGGCAGCCCGGGGCACCCACACGCGCCCACTCATTTCACCCGCACCCCAGCTGCAGGACCGTTTCCACTTTATGCTGGCCGAAAACGAGGCTCCGGGGGTGCTGGTGTGCTGACGGTTGTGCCGCGGGAGGGAGTCAAGAACCTCGGAAGTCTCGCTCGCGACACTGCTGCTGCAAGAGGCTTATGCATTTAAATTTTAATTGTGGTGAGATATGCTTAGCGTGAAACGTGCTGTGTCTCCATGTTAAATGCACAGCCCACCCTCCGGGCGCAGCCGCACTGCCCTGCACCCCATCTCCCGAGCATTCTCTACTCCCTGTGGGAACTCTGCGCTCAGCGCCCCGTCCCACCCTCGGTCGCCGGCCACCCTGCCCTTTCTGTCTTTATGAATCTGCCCGTTCTGGACACCGCTTGAAGGCAGATGTACGCGACGTCCTTAAGATTCACCCAGGCGGCTGCACGTGTCATAAATTACACTTGAAATGATACAAGGTGTATTTCCACATGGCGCATACTGAATAATGTAGGTTTATGATTATTTTATGCTTCTGTCCTCCAAATCCTATAAAAGAATAAAATGTTCAGTTATAAACCACATTAAAATAATAATTCAAGTTTCGTATTTGTCCATAAACTCACCTTTGTGAGAATTTGTATTTTTTACTGCTTTGAGTTACTGTCTGACATCAACTTGAAAGGCCCTGGTTAACATTTCTTGTTGAGTGAGCCCCACAGCAGGGAACTCCCTCAGCCTGGAGAGTGTGTCAACAGCCTCAGTTTCTCCTGCCCTGGTGAAGGACAGTTTTCCAGGGCACAGTATCAGGCCTTGCTTTTAGAACCTAAACTACCCCACACTACATTTTTGCCTATAAAATTTCTGCTAAGAAACCTGATTATTATGTCATTGTGTATATCTTGTGGTTGAAAAGTTGTTTTTCTTTTATAGTTTTAAGTTATCTTTGACTTTCAACAGTTGGATTATGTTGTATGCTCAATTTTTTTATTATTCTAGTTGGAGTTTGGCGAGGCTCCTGCATTTATAGGTTTATATCTTTCTCCCATCTTGGGAAATCTTAGGCCGTTATTCCTTCAGCCAAGGGCCCTGTCCCTTGACTCTCTCTTGCAGGCCTCCCTAACGAGTACCTAGGGACAGCACCCTGCGATTGGCCTGCTTGGTGGCACCCGATGGATCTTTTACTCTATGTCAGCTCCCGTTTTCCATTTTGCCCGCCATCTCAGTACTTTCCAGCAATGTGTCCTCACATCCAGGGATTCTCCCTTCTGTCTGTCCAACACTGGGCTGCTCCAGTGTATTTTCCATGTTGGTTACTGTATTCTTTTTTAATTTTTTAATTCACTTTAATGAGAAAAAAATTAGCAGTGACAAGAGTTTCAAAACCGGTTCATAGGACAGCTACAATAATGAACACGTTGCCTATTGTGGTCTCCGTAGCAGCTGTTCAGAGGGCAAGAGGGACAGTTACTGTATTCTTCCACTTCTTCTGCGTTCTCCCCATCTCTGGTGATCCGCTCTCCGTCCAGTGTGCTTGGCAGGGAATCTGCTCACCATTTGCGCTCTCTTAGCTCCCTGGCATATTCGGGACAGAGCTGCTGCTGCCTTAGTGTCCACCTCTGCAGCTCCACTGGGTCCTTCGGGCTGTGCCCTCTTGTGGGGGCCGCGGCATCTGGAGCCTCACTGCCCTCTCTGCCAGGCTGGGGAGCAGCACTGAACTGAGGCGAAGCTTCCCACAGCGGAGCCGGAGGCCCCGGCCTTTCCTGGTGAGGTGGGCCCTGCGTGGAGCTGGCTTCAGATGCTCCAGTGTCCTCGCTTCCCGCTGGCTCCCGTGAGTGCCTCTCAGGACCTCAGCTGTCCTGTCACACGCACAGCTGCACTGACGTCACCCTACTGCCACTCCCCGGCCCCACTGCGCTCACTGCTCCTGCCGTGCTCTGTGGCCTCAGCACAGAGCCGCGTGGGGCCGAGGTGCCCACCCACCAGCACTTCGCCTGCAGGCTCCGTGGGCTTCTTTCTCTCCAAGGAGGAAGCAGGGCTGGGACTCCCTCTCCCCACAGCACCACACTGGGCCAGTGAGCAATGGAGCCGCACAGCTCCCGTCCATTCTGACGGAACAGCCCAGTGCAACCTGGCACCCCAGCCTGCACCACCTGCAAGGCCAGCGGTCAGCACTGGGGTCTCTCTCCATCCGGCCTGCATCTGATGCTGGATCCCGCAGTTGGGCATGCGCCTGTGTGCAGCAAATTCTTCTCTTAAAATTTTTCAGATATAGATACAGGGCCTGTACCCAAGGTTTCCACACGGAGCTACCTCTCTAGCTCTCTCTTTTTACTCTTTGAAAGAGTTGTGCTTTTATATCTTAAATAACGTGTCTAAGCAGGGCTAAAATTTGGGACCTGCCTGCCTCAGCCTCCCAGCAAACCAGCCTCCCTCGGCCGCTCCTCGTGTGCTGCAGATCCTCACGTGGCTCTAGCATTCCTTCAAGGTTGTTGTCCGGGGTGTCAGCATGGGAGTGAGGGCAGGGCCTCCCATCCACTGTCTTTCTTTTTCAATAGGAAATTGAAGTTTATTTGTCATATCATATATGCAAGTCATATCTGACAACTGAGTAAAACTATTACTTACATAAGACACAGATTAAAAACATATATTATTTAAATACAATTTTCGGGTCCTGGTAGTCAAAGAAAGGTGATTCCAGCATTGACCACACTCTGAAGCCCATGCTTTCTGCTCCCAACCTGTGGCTGCTCATGAAAACATGAGGCATACTCACCCTTGCCAATGCCACTCACACCCAGGTGCAGCTCGGGGGGAGATGGTGCGTCAGGAAAACCCGAGAAGGCTGAGGAAGAGGGGAAGGAACAGAGAAAGCCGAGTGCTAGGAAGGAGAAGGGGCAGCTGGGCTGGGTCTTACGTGCACATACGTGCACACACATACATGCACACATGCATTCACACACACATGCACACACATGCTGGGCATACATGCATGCACACACATGGGCACACATGCATACACATATGAACACACATGCACGGGCATACACATGGGCATACACATGGGCACACATGCACACACATGCTGGGCACACACACATGCACGTATGGGCACACATGCACACATGGGCACACACACACATACGGGCACACATGCACACACATGGGCACACATGCACACACATGCATGCACACACATGCTGGGCATACACACATGCACATACGGGCACACATGCACACCCACCACTGTAGAACAAACTCACTGCTGCGGATCTTCCACAAAGGAAGAAACCCTAAGTTTCTGGATTGTTCTAAGGCCACCACGGGGCACTTTCAATATGCCTTGGGGATGACAGCAGAAACTCTGGCATCGGGGGTGAGGGGGACCTGCTTCTCTTTCCCTTCTTGTGCTTTTTCTTAGGCTGCTGGTGGACCCCTGGAGGTGACTTCCTCAGTCTCTGGTCCCTGCAGGACATTATGGAGCATGCCACCCCCAGCCAGGAAGCAGTCTCATTAGTGGCAGAGTAGCTGGGACCCTTGGGGCCAGACTGAGTCCGCGGCACAAATTGATTAGGTCAGAAGAGAGCTGACACACGGAGACTGCGATGGCGCTGTCTTTGGTGTCTAATCCCAACTGTCAAGGCTCTGCATTCTTTCACATTGTTTTACATTTTCCCATTTTCCAGACGTTTGTGCCCAGAGCATTTCCCACCAAAGCAGAGAAACTTCTTTTGAACACTTGGATGGCTCAGGCTCCTTTGGGCCAAGGGCTTTAGACTAAACTAAATAAAAGTGGCAGGAAAAAGGTGCTCAGCCCATGTTTGAAAATTCTGAAGAAATCCTCTGTACAAAACAATGGCGGCAGGGCCGGGAACTGCAGTATTCATTTCAGGGCCATTAGTCTTCCACCTGTTGCGCCCGATCCTCCCTCAGCTGGAGGGGCAGCTAAGCTGCAGCACATTTGTGTCAACAAACCCGCACACCATGCAGCCTAATTACCCTGCTGCACTGTGTCCCCACGCAGGGCACTTTCAGCCTGGCCGGGTGCCAATGCAGCAAGCTGTTGTCCACAAGCCGCTAACGAGCCCCATGCAGCCGCAGCAGCTCCAAGAGCTGGTTTTATGGGCCTGTTCCAGAGCAAGGGTGAAGGGCGTAAGTGGGATTCCTACCCAGCATGAGCAGGACCCCTTCCCTTTGCAGACCAGGTTCTGTGCCAGGGAGGAAATTCAACAGGCTTCCACGTGACATAGCTGCTCTTCTGATCCGAGTCTACCAGACGCCCTGGCGACAGGAAGGCCTGCAGAGGTGCAGAGGATGAGGCTTACTGGCCAGGGAGTCAGGGGCCCAGTGCAACCTGCCATCCCAGCCTACACCTCCTGGAAAGCTGGTGATCAGCTCTGGGGGTCCCTCTCCATCCAGCCTGCACCTGCAGGGTGAGGGGCTCCCCATTGTAGGTCTTGCTGTCCTGTTCTGCCACAATGGGGCTCAGGTATAAGAACCCGGCCTTGCAACCTCCAGGGAAACAAGGCCTGATGGGGCTCGTGTCTCATCACAGATAAACAACAAAGACACAGGCAGCTCTACACTGTGTGCCGAAGGGGCATGTGCTGAGGAGCAGCAGCAGGGCATGTCACTGTCACAGGAGCTCCTTAGTTCACACATACGCGCGCGCGCACACACACACACACACACACACCTGCACAGAAGCCCAGGGCACAGCTGGGCAGCACAGTGCAGCCGAGGGTGCAGGGGCACCCCACACAGCAGGTTATGCCCAAGTGTGCCCATGACCCGGTCACAGAGGGAGTGAGGGAGGGCTATGGCTCCCGACTTTTCTTCAGTGGTGAGGCAGCCACAGCTTGCTGTTCAGCTCTTACGGGAGCCATGCCAGGTTTTGGAACAGAAGCGTCACTACAAGCAAAGGATGCAGCGTTGTGCTCCGAGGCCTCAGTGGCTCTGGATGGCAGGAGCCTCCTCCGCTGTGTCATATATCTGTCATATATGCTACCCAGCACCGACACACACATCAGTGCCCGCTGAGTAACTATGCAGAACGGGCGGCTAGAAACTGTTGCTGGTGCTGTGAGAAAAACAGAAGAGGCCAAGCAGAGGGTACAGAATGAAGAAGGGCTGCTAGCGTTTCTGTAGCAACACAGTCATCTTCCCTGGAGGCATCCGCATGGAGACAGTTGAGCCAGAGAGGGTCGTTGTGCTGGGTACATGCAGCTCAGCTTGGGTCCTGCCCACCGTGGACAGATGCCACAGAGGCCAGGCACACAGGGGAGGAGCCTGCGGGGGAGGAGCCTGCGGGGGAGGAGCCTGCAGGGGAGGACACACAGGGCTGCCCGGCGCTTTGCCTGAGCTGTGGGGTCCTTGAGATCTGGCCGCCATGAGCCAGAGTGGAGCAAGCCCTTCCCTTCCCTTCCCAGACCTGGGGTTCTGCTCTAGCTGCTGGGCCGGCACAGAACACAGGAGGTGACGTAGACAGAGAGCACCGGGGACTCTGGCCACTATGGGGTCCTGACACTTGGGATGGAGCCCTGGCCCCGGCTGGAACTCCAAGGTACAGGATGAACACTCAAGAAAATATCAGCCAAACGACAGGAGTTTGTTCTTGTGGCCATGCAGCCCCCGCTGACACGCTCTCCTCCCTGGGTGTTGGGAGCCCTCGAGCCGCAGCTGCCTCCTGGCACCGCCTCTCTGCCTGTTTCCTCCATCCAGGGTTTTTTTTAAGACATTCAGTGAATCACTCTCGCGGCCCCTGGGCTCTGAGATCATGGTCAGTTACCTGCTGACTCTCCCCGAGGTGCAGGGAGGCTCCTTGGAGGAGGGGGCAGAACCTGGCAAGGTCCCTTCTGATACCTTCTGGGTTCCTGTGGATGAGGGACTCACCTCCCACCTCTAATCCATGTTCTACCTGTAAAGTAGAAATCGCAATAGCATAGCACCATCTGCCTAGAAAATGCAGGGTGAGAATTAAGTAAGATACGTGACACCCTTAGGACAGAAGATGGCTTAAACTCTACAGCTGGGCCTATGGAACAGAAGCAGAAGCAGTGAGTGTTTGTCACGGGATTACTACGCTCACAGATTAGCTCGACTGCCCTCACAGGAGACCCCGGTAAATCTGATCTGCTAGAGACAGGAAGAGGCAGACTGAGTGAGCAACCTTCACACTGCGGCTTGGCATCTCAGGAGGATGGTCCCACCACACCTCGGTTTCCCTGGGGACTGTTAGAAACCCATCCTTCAGGCACAGCAAGTAAACATCTTATAGCACGTTGCTGAGAGCTTGGGCAAGAGGTCTGTGTGACAAAATCAAGGTGGAAAAGGCAGAGTTAAACGAAGTTAACCAGTTTTCTCTTCCAAGGGATTTCTCAGAATCTTTAAAACAATAATGGTATTATCCATAGCAAAGAATCATTTTTTTTTAAATTTTATTTATTTATTTGTTTGCTTGTTGTGTTTGTTTGTTTCTTTATTTTATTTATTTTGTGGCTGGCTCAGCCTGCCCTGGTGGTGGGGGCTGGCGCAGCATGTGGTGCCGGGGATCGAACCACAGTCCCTGCAGTTTCCTGAGCTTTCCTAAGCAGGTGCTTTAGACCACTGAACCATCTCGCCAGCCCCAAGAATCATTTTTTAAAAAGCCACAGGACCTTGGAAACTTCGGCTGCTGTTAAACAATGCCAGGCCGATGTTTTGGGAAGCCACGAGGTGAGGTGGTCCGGTCTCCATGACATCCAACTGATTCTTCCTGAGCCAGCGGTGCACACGGCCTTTGCCACCGCCCTACACGTTCACGGCTTTGGGCACTGGAGAAGGACAACCTTTGGCCGACACCAGCAAGAAAAAGAACCCACTCCAGGGCTTTGAAGTACCCTGGGTGTCCAGGATCTGGGGCAGAAGCGTCACTCTTTCTTTCTCATCCTTCTGGTCAAAAGTTCATCAACCTGATTCTTGCATAAAATTCTAGGTATCGTTTTATGTCTAGAAAATTGGCATTTCTAGGGGCTGGGGATTTAGTTCAGTTGTAGAACACTTATCTAGAAAGCTGGAAGTCCTGAGTTCGCTCCTAGGCATGGAAAAAAAAAAAAAAGAAAGAAAAGAACTTTGCATTTCTCAAAATATCAGGATTCCTTAAAAACAATCCCAAAGTGGGAATCTTGAAGGCCAAGCAGGATCTCACCCCAGATGCAGGAGTCCATTTCCTAAGGTCATCTGCAGCCTGCTTCCAGACAGCAGAGATGCTAAGTACAGATGCCCCCACTGCCACTCCACCCGCTCACCAGCCACTTAGAAATGGCAGCCCCTGGGCCAGAGCCAGAGCAGGGGAGCTCAGGGGCTCAGCCTGAACCTCGTACCTTCTCCCCGCAGACAAGCACCTGCTGAGGCCTGTAGCACAAGACGACGAGGCAGGAATGTGAAGTTGGTAAGATGCAGGACAGACGAGAGGGGAATTCAGAGGCAGTCGCGGAGGCGGGTGACGTGGAAGGTCCCCAGAGCCTGAGCCCTATCCTCACCTGCCTCTCCCTGACATACCCTGCACACCCCAGCAGACCAGGAGGCGCTCCCCAGCCAGACCTCTGTCACTGCTGGGAGAGAATCACGCAAGCAGAGAGGAACCTCTGTGCCTTACAGGTCGGGCCTGCGTGACGAGGACACCTCTGAAAAACAGACCGTCAGCACTCCAGCATGCACACCAATCTGGAAGAAAGGAAATCAAACAGAACCTTTCTTCTGTCAGAATTTTGGACCAACAGTTCTACAGTTCAAATATGTGAGCAGGAAGAGCAAAAGGGATGCTGACTTGCATCTGAAGTCCCTTGCTTGGCTGGTGTGGTGGCGCTCAGCTCAGGTAAGGGGCTCAGTGGCAGACCTGCCCCCTCCCGTGACCCTAACGCTGGCACACAGAAAAAGCAAACCTCCCTTTGCCACACGCCAGTGACGAGTGATAATTTCTGAGCTGTTGTCTCCTTGAATGTTGTACATTTCAAGTCAAGCTAACTCAGCATTAACTGAGCAGCCACAGGAGAAACATCCAGCAACGCGAGAGCAAGCTGCCTTGCAGAACCACGTTAGACAGTGAAATACCAAAATCACACGTTAAACGTGCCGCTGGGCATAGGGAAGCCTGCAAAACGCATTAGAGTCCCAGAGGTCCTGCGAGATATTTTGTCTCCTTCCTAATATTTTTAGCCAGTGTTTCTATAAGAAGTTCGGGGCGGTGTAAATGGTGTCGCTTTCCCTCATAACCCACTCTTTCCTTGGTTTCAATCACACAAACTCTGTTGAAATCTTAATTTTACTGCTGAACTACTTAGGTATGTCCAGAATTTTTATCATAGGAGACAACACCTTAAGGAATTAGAAGGTGGAATATCATTTCCAGTGATGATTTCTCCAGCTTTTTTCAGAAGTCAGACCTTCTTAGGGAAAATAAGTGTTTCCAGCAATGCTGTGTTTCTTGCTTTGTTTCTCAAAATATCTGCCCTGAAGTGCTCTGAGCCTCACCAATGCTGGGATTATAGCTACTGTAGTAAAACTCCAGGAGTTATGTATTATATGTAGTAAAACTGATAGTTTATTAAGTTGAATAATAAAGCGACAGGCAAAACAAAGGCCACCAAATTTGGGAGGCCAGCCGCTGGGACCCAGGACCAGGCTCAACATCTGCAAGTACTCAGGCGGGATTTTATCATCTCCAGCTCAATACAGTCTGCTGATTAAAATTCTGCTTACTGCTTCTCAGGCTATTCCTTTATTAGCTCACAGCATACATGTGTCACAGAAAGCGATTGAGTGCGACACCTTGTCTAGGTGCAGCTGGGAAGAACGCTTTGAAAAGATGAACAGGTATTCGTTAAACACACAAAGAAGACAGCTGAGGCGCCAAGGGAGCGTGGCTCCTCGGCAATGCCCAGCCGTCGGGGAGAGCTGCTCCTCGGCCTCAGATCTGTCCCTGGCAGCAGCAACTGCCTGGTTTCTGGACGTGATGCCTCCTGAGATTTATAGTCTGCAGGAGCCAGGGTGGAGCTCAGCTCGTGGCCTCAGGAGATTCCGTCCACGGTCAGCCCAGGAAGCACAGAAGGGGCACAGCGCCAGAGAGAAAGCACTCAGGCCCAAGCACGGTCGATGCCTGGGTCACTTCTCCGTGAGCGACACCGGTACACCCAGGAGCGTGCGCCACCAGGGCCAGGGGGGCTTCCGCACCCGCAAGCTGACCCTCCTGGCCACCCAGCACACTGCCCCCGCACTCTCGCCCTAGCAAACCTGGTCTTCTCTTCCTCGCCCCACACTGGAGGACTGAGCTCCCACGCTGACCAAGGCGCAGAGCCAGCTGGACATAGGCTCCCTGGTAATGTGCTAGGGATGCCGGTGCGACAGGTGACCGTGCTGGCCAGGAGGCCGTCCTGGCTTCATGTTTGTCCAGTCAGACGGGGCTGCAATGCGTGGACACCAAAACCGCCCTCGCTGGATTCCTGGCCTCGTGGTCTTGCAGACCGAGAGCGCTGGGTAGCCCATGGGAGCCCAGTTCACCTGCAGGAAGTGCTGTGTGGATGGGCGCGGCGGGAGCAGCCAGCCCCAAGAAGAGCCGCGCAGTGAGGTGCTCTCCTGCAGGGGGCGCTGCTGAGCAAGGCTTTGACAGCCAAGGCATCCAGGTGGGGCCGGGCAACATCATGCTTCCACTCATCCAAGACAAGGGGAAGGGAAGCTCAGCACGTCCCGCCCTGGCCTCAGGCACCTGTCCCAGCTGTGTCTCCAGGGGCCAAGAAAACCTTGACTGCTGTCTCTGCTCTTTCCACAGCAAGGCGCACGGTAGACATTTTATCTGTGTGTGATACGTATCCCTTAGAGAGCTGTTACTACCGCTATTTTAGTCGATGATAAATGCCTTACCAGGGCCGGGTAGAGACAGAAGAGACGCTCGGAATGCACTGATGCCGCTCTTTCGCTCCCTTGAGGTGGATGATGACTTGTGCTTGGAAAGATTTTATTTTCTGGGAAACCGTGAGTGGTAAAGATAAGTTAATTAATTCTCCGTGGCTATAGTCAAACATGTCAGAAAGGATGCACACTCCGCAATTTACGGCAAGCTCCAAAATTCCCTTTACTAAGAAAAAAAAAAATCTACCTTTTTAGGCTGGGCATGGTGGAACACGCCTATACTACAGCACTCGGGAGGCTGAAGCAGAGGGATTGTTGCAAGTTCAAGACCGGCCTGGGCTACAAAGTGAGCTCAAGCCCAGGCTGAGCTGCATAGCAAGGCCCTATCTCAACAAGACAAAAGGAAAATCCTCTTTTCTGCCAGAGAGCAAGTGTGCATGGAAAGGGGGGCCAGCCCTTGGCATGGAGGCCACATTGGGCTTCAGCCCCTGCCTGCAACACTGCCCCAGCCACTCCACCCTGGGCTACACCAATGCCAAGTGTCCCCCGAGCAACCTTCCCTGCACTCCTTGTCACGTGGCTGTCACACTGCCACATAGCCCTTCTCTTCCCCCAGGGAAGGGCCAGGGAGGAGGATCCAAGCCGGGGCAGCCCAGCTCTTTCTGCAGGTAATGTGAGTCCAGAGACCCATGAGACACGGGCAGAAAGGACCTGGGACTCACGCTTCATCAGCGGACGCCGGGACAGGCATTCCGTGATCTTCTCCATCCTTTGACCCTGCCCTTTCTGAGGCCCTGGCTGTCTAACTTTCACCTGATTCTGTGAGAGACCCTGAAATCTGCCAACAAATGGCTTCGCTTTCTTATTTTAACCAAGGCTAAAGCGTATCTCACCCAAGACAGCGACTGCTGAGAGGCCCAGCCCCTCTTAGCCGACTATTTTTTCTAATACTCTGGACCTGCTGCCAATAAAGCAAAGGCACTCATAACCGTAGTTCAGGCACGGTGTCTTCCTCTGGAAAATTTTATAAGAAAACTGAAGTGCAACCCCAGGAACACAAGGCATCGCCACTAAACCCTTTTACCTTAAACAATTCAGAGATTTGGACTTTTTCTAGTTTCTTTTTATTGGCACATACAAAAAGATCTGTAGATTAATTGATACTAATAAAAATAAATGCCAACACCATCTTTCTATGGTGACAGTGCATGAAGCCACATTTCCAAGCTGGGCCATCAGCTGTTCTGCTCGCTGACAGAGTGTGGGTTCTCTGAGGCAGGGCCTCCTCTCCTGATAGCAGCTATCAGGTGTATGCTGTGGGCAGTGACACAGCATCCGGGGCAAGGTCGGTACGGAAGGAAGTTGAGCCTCGAGGCAACCTTTCCAAACCCCGAGCCCAAATCTGACTCAACCTGGTGGAGCATCCACAACATGCAGCTTGCTATGTGAGAGCTTCCATGAGTGATTTTAAAACGGAGTGCATCAAAGACCTGAATTTCTTTGAAGAACTTGTAAGAGCCGTATGATGCATCAGGCTTGTCAGGAAAATTAAAGCAATGGCGAGTGGCCTTCTGCTTGCACCAGCACTGGATGGGCTGTGATGCACCAGGAGGTGAAGAGGAGAATCAGAGGGTCCAGAAAGAAAGAATCACGCAGCGTTGAAAACCCAGTTCTCTGTGCTGCTGTTTGCAAGAAAATGTTAATGCTTTGGAGCAGACCGGGGCCACCAGAAGAGCCAGGTGGGCCTCAGATGCTCTTGGACGTGCTTTCTCTCTTGGTAGCCAAAGGGCTCCCCAGGTTGCACCAGGACAAGTGACTCCAAAGGCACAAGCTGGGTCCCAATGACACAAGCTGAGCCTCAAGAGAGACTGAAGTCATCCACCATGCAGAAGCCAACTTGAGAGATAGCGTCCCTGAGCAGGAAATCTGTAGGCTGAGGCTGAGGGACGGAAAGCAGGTGTCTCCTCAGTACCTGGCCGTGGCTAACGGCTTTTTAAGATAAGGCCCAAAACTACACACATAAAAGCATCGACTGATTACACCTTAGTCTAGTTGAAAACTTCAGCTAATCCAAAGACATCATTAAATAAAGGAAAGAAAAACATCGGCTTGGCAGGAATATGTGCAGCCACATTTTGGCCAAAAATGATGAACAACAAAGCAAGACTAAAAGTCTAGGACTGGTGCTTCACAAAGACACTTCACTGACAGGGAGGACTGTGCAGGAAAGATGGTTCCTCTCAGAACCATGTTCTTTTGAAACTGCTTCATGTCTCTGTCATTCCTCTCTTGACCCCTGCAGCCACGAGAGTGAAACCCACGGGATGCCTGACTGTACCAAGCTGCATGAGCTGACGGTGGTTGATCCCGGCTTGTGGCCGAGGGCCCCACCCTGCCAGCCAACCAGAAGAGCCACCAGGCTGCTTGCTCTGTCTCGCCTTTGGACCTCCCACTTGGGCCTCACACTGAAGCCCTAGACCACAGAGACCGGAGCCTGAGATTCTGGGAATGATTCCTACCCATGCCCGTGGACATAAAATAAACCTGCCTCGCAATCCTGGTGCCCTTTCAGAGCTTCTGCTTGCCACCATAACATAACCAGCTGATTAGTATCAGAAGAGCTTCACCATTAGCCACCAGAGAAATGGAGCTGGGACCACAGAGCCAGTGGGTAAATAACTGGAGGACAGCAGGAGCCAGGCAGGGACACTCCTGATGCAGGCTGGGGGCACAGTGCCCGCCCACTGGGAGCAGGAAGCGGCTCAGCGTCCACCTGCAGCAGAGCAGTTGCTCCCCAAGCATCTTTCTAAGAGAAAAGAAGCCATTGCTTACCAGAAGACACAGACTGAGATTCTCACAGCGTCTTCGGTGTGGTCGCCAAAACCTATAAATGATAAGCCAATGGCAGCACAGGAAGTGGGAAGCTACTCACAACCCTAAGGAATGCACTACTGCAGCCAGCGTGGGGGTGCATGCCTGGGACCCCAGCCCCCTGGGAGGCTGAGGTAGGAGGACGGAAGGTTCGAGCCCAGGCCAGGGCAGTGTGGTGATGTAGCAAGACCCTATCTCTGAGACAGAGCAAAAGCCACTGCAGTGGTGAACTTTTCCATCTCAAGAGCTCTTTCTAGACCTGCAAGTTATTGAGAATTCCAAAGGCTGTTTAAAGTGTGACTTAGAGCTGCCATCTGCCATATTAGAAATGAAGACTATGCAAGTCAAACATGTCTTCACTTGCTTGTTTCAAAATAAAATACCAACAATAATCTTAATACATGTAAAGTGTACTCTTACAAAAGTAACTATGCTTGGCACCACAAAACTGCTTAGTGAGAAAGGTGATATTGTTTTAACTTTTAAGGATCTTGGCCATGTCTGACTTATGAAAAGCACACCTGGATCCTCACAGCTGCTTCTTCAGTCCATCTGCTGTCTTGTCAAACTGATGTGGTCTTGGGGAAGCTGTACTCCATTCTGGTGACAGACAGAAATGTTGCCCATGGTGCCTCCCTTAATTATAGAACACCCCTGACCTCCCAGAGACCCCAACAGGGCCCGAGCACTTCCAGGAGCATGCTTAGAAAACCACTGTGCCACTGATACACACAGCGGCGGGGATGACTGTGAGAACTCAGCTGAGCAACAAAAGCCATGCACGAAGCATAACGCAGTGTCGTTCCCCCTACGTGGCATGCAGGCAAGGGCGAGCAAGCGCAAGCTGACAGGACTGCAGCAGCCTTCAGAGGAGGAGGAGGTAGGGTGAGAATTTCACCAGAAAAGGAAAGAAAACAGGATGGAAATGCTTCGGATCTTGGTTTGGGGTGGAACTTACACCAGTGCCGGTGCTGCTTGATGATCCGCTGGATAAAAACATGTGGAACTGTGCACTTAAACGTCTGTATTTCTTTGTAAATTTAGTACAGCGAAAAAGCATTAAGATAGCTCTCTTTCTTTCTTTCTCTCTTTCTTTCTTCTTTCTTTCTTTCTTTCTTTCTTTCTTTCTTTCTTTCTTTCTTTCTTTCTTTCTTTCTGCCAGCTCAGCCAGTCCTGGGGAGCGGGGCTGGAGCTGCATGTGGTGTCAGGGTTGAGCCGCGGTCCCCTGCGCCTGTCCACACTTGCCTAAGCAGTCACGTTAGGCCACTGAGCTATCTCACCAGCCCTTAAGATAGGTTTAAACACTGGACTACAGTAGAGTAAGAGCTGGATAGACACGATTGGAGTTAAAAGTTTTCTAAAGCGTTTAAGAACAAAGACATTTGATGAACCTGAACATTTTAAACTTAAACATGCATGCTAGAGTTTGCCGCTGTCTGAAGAGCAGAGGCTGAGAGCTGAGCAACTCCCCAGGCAGTGGTGAGCAGGGTGAGGCTTCATGGGGTGGGCAGCCGTGCCGGCGGGGTCCTCAGCAGGCCTTGCAAATCCCAGCATGTTCAAAGCCGGTGAGGTGGCCCAGGAGACGGGGGAGGAAAATGCAAAGCAAGTGGTGGTCAAACAGAAAGCAGTGGAGGCAGCAGCACCCAGGCATCTGGCCCCCGTGGCCCAAGGGCGTGGGTGTCGCCAGGCTATTTCATAGCCAGATATCAACTTCCCTTGTGTGGATTCACTTGTTTCACTGAATTTCCCTTGCAAAAGGAAGAGTCTGAACACATTATCAGCTGAGGTTTCCGTGTTATCTCAGAGCTCAACTTAGAGCTTCTTACTTAGACTGACTTTCATTGCAGACACATATAAAATTGGACTGTGTATAAAAATACTCTGATGCTCAGATTTCCTTTCTTCCCCTCAAATTGTGAGCTCCGAAGCTCTGGGTTTATCTGCAAGGCCTGGCTAAAGATTTGGCTTGACATGTTTTCAGGCAGGCGGAGATGCTCACAGGACCACTCCAGAGGGGCTGCCCACGGCGCTTTCCTGGCGTCTGCCTCCTTAGCTGTATCTGATGCTCTTTCCCGGAGTCGCCATGTTGGGTGGCTTGTCCCCCTGTCTCTCCTGGTGGCCCTGGGTGGTGAGAAAGAAACTTAGCTCCATAGGGCCTTGGTGAGTCCCTCGTTAGCACACCAGAGCTCGTAAAAGACCCCAGAGCCTGGGGGTTAGATGGCATACAGCACCGGGATGCCCAAGCTCTCCAGATGCAGGGCATCAGGACCACTGGCTGGGCCAGAACTCAAGGCAAAGGAGGCCGAGAAAAGAGACCCCGAGGGCAACTCTGAAGCAAAATCTTACTGGGCTTTGTTATGCATGCACACTATGAATTTCATTGGACTTTTCTTTTTGGTTAATTTCTTTATTTCAAAGAAAACCCTTGAATACGGGAAATCCCCATGCAGTACCATGCAGAGAGGTCCAGCATAATGGTCCCCTCCTTAGTTTTCCTCGCAGGATGAGGCTTGGTCTCCTACAAGTGCTTTCCTTACCAGCCGGCTGGGAGACTCCCCAGGGTGCATGGTTTTCAAAAATCGTACCTGAGGACACAGAGACAGAGACAAAAACTACCAAGGGAGTCCCTGGGCCAACCCTGCGTGGACGCTGGCCTGGTCTCCCTCAGGAGCCACGCTGATGTATTCCAGCATAGCCTGTAGCCCACATGAGCACCACCCGGCCATCGTCCCTGGATGGGGAGGCAGGCGACTCTGTCACTGTGGGTCGAGGGGCAGCGGTGACCAGGGACAGGGGCACAGAGAGTCTCTCCTCCCAGCAGAAGCAGCCTCCAGACCCAAAAGGAGAAAGCCGCAGGGCCCCTCACACCAGCTCAATGATGACTGCCCTTTCTCATTTGGCAGTGGGCGGACCCTTGCGACCGGTGTTTAAACTTTAACTTTTTGATCAGTCTCGTATACATTCAAACATGGAAAAGTCAAGCTATGTTACAAACTCCAGACTAAAAATGCCTCACTCAGAGACACAGACAACTCTGTGGCCAGCACGTGAACGTGAAGAAATGACCGGATATCCAGCGGGCGCTGCAGCGCGCCTGCTGCAGCGAGCTCGCCCCATCACACCCCGTGCTGTGCGCCCTGCCACCCCGCCACAGAGCGTGACTGCCACCGGCCCTGGTGGGTGGCCAGCCCGGTTTGGGCCTCACCGCCCATGCAGGCCCAGCCCAGCTACTGTCTGGCTTGTGCCTCGGCGAGATTGCCTGGAAGCCAAGTGGGGATTCAGTTCCCACCTCATGTGACCAAACACAGGGGGCACCACTCCGCGGAGGAAGGGGAATCACAGGTTTCGGCCAATGGGCTTTCACGAGAGCACATTTTACTCTCGGAAGAAAAGCGTCCTCGCGTCTCTTCGCAAACTCTCCCCTTTCCCCGCATTCCTCTCTGTCACGCGTCGCCGTATTTCTCCAGACCCCCGGGACACTTCAGGTGCAGTGATGAATAGCCCCCGTCGAAACGCATTCCTTTCTACCCAAATCTCCTCTGCCTGTCGCCTCCAACGCAGCCTTTCCACCAGCTGATTAATTTTGTGATTTTTAGCACCACGGTGCAGCGCAAAGCTGCCGGAGCAACGACTGAGCCCTCCGCGGGCCCTCGGGCTAGGCTGACGGGCTGCTCGTCACCCTGACCACCCCGTCAGGGCCATGGGAAGGACTGAACACGACCGGGCTTCTCTGAAGACCCACAACAGCCGCCTGCTCTGGATCCAATCAGAGCCGCGTCCCGCGGAGCATGGAAAGCTGCAGGGAAGGTTCTGCCTAGGTGGTGTGAACCCCAGGGGAGACCCTGTGCTGCACAACACAGAATCGACCAGCCTCACCTAAGGGTGCTCCCGGGGGTCTCCAGGCGCTGGGCCCAGTGGACCCCAAGCACCCGCGAGTCAGCCCTGTGGAAGCGGTGCTTCCTGTCCTAACTCCACGGGTTTCAGCTCTCCGGGGTTCCGTGCGCAGAAGCCGTGGCTTGAAAGCCGGGGTGCTCACAGCAGGCGGCGCCCTTCATTGCCCCCACAGAGTTCCGGCTGCCCGAGCTCGCACTTCCTCAGGTGCCGCTGAGAAGCACCTTGGAAGAAAGCCTGACTGCTAATTACACCCTCGGATTTGAGCACTGACCTAGAACGCTCCAGCCGGCCACCGTAGGCTGCTGTGTCTCCTGAGGCGCACAGCCTGGAACCCCCTCCTGGGCACCTCCAGCTCTGGTCCTGGCGAGGTCTGCCAGCGGCAGCCATAACTGCATTCAGAGTCGCCTGCATACACAGAAGTCCCAGGCACCCTCCAGTAAGATCTTCGATTTCC
>PVKN010003437.1:0-11257 GCA_004027915.1 Capromys pilorides
TGTGTGTATGTGTTCGTGTGTATGTGTGTGTATTTTTTCCACTTTCTTTTTTTCCCTTTCCCTCATCCCAGTTGTACTATGTATCAGTATTAAATCCTCTAGGGATAGAATTTAAATAAAGATGTGCACCAGTAATTAGAAATATAAATATCCTCAGGTGAAACCTCTGAGGCTGTTTAGTATATGGGCAATAGAAAACAAACTCATTTGGACTGTTTTCATGTCTTCTATCCAGAAAACAACTCTATGGGCAGGATCCAAAATTAAGTCCTTCGGCGGCAATGACATAAGCAACCAGCTATTGTCTGCATAGCTGTGGTTAACCTCTGGGCCACGCCCCTTTGATCATTCCTCTCCAAAGAAGAGCATAGGAGACACGACATAGTCTGTATCAGAATAAGTTCTTTTGATTCTGGAGATCCTGAAGGCTGCTCACATCACAGACAGTGTGGTTTCCCACACAGCTGTGTCCAGGCCTGTTCAATGTGATAGAAGCATTGGTTTTCAGAATTATTCCTTTCTTTGGTAGAGGTGCTTCAGTGAAGAAGAAAAAAAGGAAAGAGGACAGTGAAAATCAGAGAATGTCGCTGTGAGTAGGAAGTGTTTGTTCTAAACATGTCATGTGGGTTTAGCTATCAGATAACTTCTTTTATAACCATTAAGGGCTTCCAGAAGTTGGCCAACTGGCATTGATTGTACCATGGGGACTGGACTCTAGCCATTCCATAAGAGCACAAATGGAGACGTACTGATTGGAGAACATCAGCAAGAAAAGGAGAGGACTCACTTGAGTCATTTTATGCTTCATTCTAGAAACCAATTGCAAAAAATACTTCAAATCAATACTATACTGGATGGTGACAACAGCATATATTACTCTCTTAGGCTTCCTAAGAGAGTAATATTACTGGAGCTCACAAGAATAGACTGGGAAGCTGCCGCAGAATCAGGCATTCAGTGAAAAGAAACAGCCTCTGGAAAAGCCCATCTAGGGTCAAAGTTTGCTTTCAACTCCACTTCCTTAGAACAGTGGGCTCCTTCCTCATACCATGGTCCTTGTTAGTTGAAATACTTGTCAATATTCCTACCCCACTTCACACAACACACCCAGGCATCACAGCAATGGTTCTCAAACTTGAGCATCTATGGGAGTCATCTGGAGAGCTTGTTGAAACACACATTGGGAGAGGTTAGTTCAGGAGTTCTGGGGTTGTGCCTAAGAATCTGAATTTCCAGCAAATTCTTTGAAAGTAATTTCAGTGTTATTCTGGGTCCAAGCTCTGCAAATCACTGTTTTTGGAGGACTTGTGTTTATACAGGCCCTCCGCTAGAGTTATTGAGTGATTCGATGAGTGAGTGGCAAATACATGAGTGAATGGATGGATGCCAATCCCTTTAGCCCTTTGTTTAATATCCTCAGGGTTAATGTCTTTGTTTTATAAGTTTATCCACTGTAACTCACAGTTCTCACAAGTAAAGAAAGCCTATTTCTTTTTCCATTTGAAATCAATCTTTTTCATTCTGCCAGGCCAAATATTTTACTCTCTCTTGTTGATTCCAGGGCACATGAAGTTCTCAACTGTGACGATGCCAGAAGTTCTCTGGATTCAAAGTGTGTCTCTCCAGATGGACAGATTGAAGAGCCAGACTCTTCATTGCTCTCTCTGCTCTAAAAACTTTCAGCATTTCATCTGAACACATCAAAGCAGGCTGGGATTAAAGACAAAATGAGCTTGACGCATAAAAATGGTGCCAGCTTGGACTTCGTGACAGTTCAGGCTTGAGAAGACTGGTCTTGGGCCACCATCCCATTGGGACTTCACCTGGAAAGCCTGCTGCTGGTGGCTTGTCTTTTGGCATTGGTGTGAGCACGTTTCATCCAAACTGGGCCATTCCTCATCCTTGGTAACAGAGTAACAGCAGGTTCTGTTGGCATAGATGTTCCCCAAATGTCTGTGGACATGTTTTATAGCATCAGATTTGCTCTTGGGATCATTTTAACAATTAATTATGCTTTGCCATTACAATAGAGCTACATATTGCTCTGGATCATACAGAAAAGTAGAAAGAAGAGAGAAATCATTTATATTCTTTGTTACCCTAACCTCAATCCTTATAAGGTTGGAGGTATAATTGATAGAGTATTTGCCTAGCAAGAATAAGGCCGTGGGTTCCATCCCAAGTATGGCAAATACTACTACTGGGTTTTTGGTGCTAGTAATAATAACCTTGTTGACACTGACATCTGGTTGATTTGTGTTTCCACTCAGATTCTATGCTCAGAATATATATATATATATATATATATATATATATATATATATATTAGGGTCATTCTTTAGAGCTCTTTTTTAGTCTTCTTACTTAGAGCAACTGAGCTGGGAACACACAAGCAAAAACAAATGATGATAGGACAGAAAGTCTGGGGGGCCACACAGGACTATGCATAGCTCCAAGGCAATCACAATGAGCTCATGACAACAGAACTGAAAATTAAACCAATCAGTTAAAAAAAAAATTCCAAAGGCAGAAGATGTAGTTCAGAACAACAATCAATTCTGAGGCCCAAATAACTTCATAACAAATTTGTTGACAAGTGTGGTGAGTCTTCGCTTATGCCATCACCAGATTTTCATTAGGCACCTACATCTTTGGGGCATCATACCCCAAGGCAGGGTGTCCTCTAGTTCATCAACAGCTGTGTACTTCACGTGGGCTCTGAGTGTGTCTTAATGTGGCCTTCTCCATGTAGATGGTCACATTCCTCAAATGCCTGTAAATATAGTGGTGCCTCTGAGCACTGTCAGCAGGCAATTCACTCTTCTATGAATTGCCAGCAAGCAGGCATTTCTGATGGCACAAGCACGAGTTGGGAGTGGCTAGCACCTCTGCAGCAGATGATATAGCATCGGATCATTACTGCTAAGTATGCTGTTAAAAATATAAACATGGGTCACCTTTTTGTGAGGAACAAAGTATCCCCTACCACTAAAGCATAATATATCTTTTTTGAAAAATGAAATGCAACTTAGTGGATGAAAACATGTGTGTGCTTGTAGAAATGTATATTTAACCTTTTCAGAACATGAAATGAATATACATTCCAATAATTCACAGTAAAGGACCACAACAGCAATTGTCTCTGCTAGATGTGTTAGTACACACCTGTAATTCCAGCACTCACCAAGCTGAGGCAGGAGAATTATTGTGAGTTCAAGATCAACCTGGGCACTGGGTGACAAAGTGAACTCAAGGTCAACCCGATCTGCATAGTGAGACTCTAAAACAAAACAAAACAGGGCCAGTGAAATGCCTCAGCAGACTAAGTGCCGGCTTAGGCAAGCTTAGGGACCAGGGCTTAATCCCCAACGCTATGTGCTACACTGGTCCCATCTGTGGGTGTGCTGAGCCAGCCACCAAGACTGGGAGTGGTGGTGCAGACCTGTAATCTCAGTACTGGGGAGGCTGAAAACAGGAGGATCACTATGAGTGTGAGCTGTATAGTGAGACTCTACCAAATACATGAGAAAAAAAAAAAGAAAGAAAGAAAGAAAAGAAAAGAAAAACAAAACGAACAAAAAACAAATAGTCTCATTAAAGTAGACCAAAATTCCACTCTTTACATGCCATTGAGACCAAAAAATGTTCTCCTGCCATGTAAAGGATGTAATGAACTTCTTCCAATGATATTGGCCTATGTGAGAGATGATTCTTATATTAGTTTTCCAGGGCTTCCATAACAAAAGTATCACAAACAGGATGATTTTTCACCACAGAAACTTATTATCTCATAGTTATGGAATCTAGATGCCCAGGTCCTAAGTGTGATTCTTTCTTTCAAGGTTTCCCACTGATAAGGGTGGCAGATTTGAATATTTTAGAGCCTCTGAGGGAAAAGTTACCCCATGCATCTCACTTAGCTTCTGACAATTGCTTACCAATCCTTAGTGCTCCTTGGCTTGTGAGCACATCATTTGAATCTCTACCTCCTAGGCCTCTCTTGTCTCATGGCTTTCTGCCTGTAGGAATAGGTGGAGTTTGAATTGTTCCCTTAAAACTCATGGCTTAGTTGCCAGGTGGCAGATTTGGGGGAAATGATTGGATGATGAGGGTTCTAACTTCAACAGTTTAATACCTCAATTCAATTATAATTGACAGCATTATTGGGAAGTGATAGAAATAGGAGGTGAGCAGTATACCTAAAAGGAGTGGATCATGGGGCTGTCATCATCCCCAGCCCTGGGCCCAGCCCCTACTTCTTTCTCTGTGGCTCTTCCACTCTATCTCTGCTTCCAGCCACTGTGAGCTGAGCTGCCTTAGTCTCCTACACTCTTCTGCCGTGATGTCCCTGAAGTAGAACCAGACAACCATGATCCAAAACTGTGAGCCAAAGTATATCTTTCTTCCTCTAAATTGGTTTCTCCAGGTGTTTTGTCTTAACAACAGAAATTTAACACATTGTGTCTAAACTTCTCTTTTCATATAAAGGAATCAGCCATTGAATTACCATCCACTCTAATCAAGCACACCTCATTTTAACTTGATGTCTGAAAGGATCCTATCTCCATATAAGGTTGCATTTAGAGGCAAGTGAGATTACAACTCAACGTATCTTTCTAGCAGGGAAACAATTTAATACTTTGTTTCTAAAATTTGACAATGAACACTTAGGCAAAGTTTATCTGCCAAGCTGATGCTTAAACATGTGATGATCACTGTTTAATCACTTCCTTAAGCCTGAGACACATTATTCAATGCCAAAAACTTAAGGGAGGAAAGGTAGATTTCGGTTCACAGTTTCTAGAAGTTTTAGTCTATAGTTAATATAGGCAGGTAAGAAGCACCAGACCATCAAGGGAGGGAGGATTCACTCACATCCTTCCAGACCAAGCCCACAGAGAGTCACCTCCTCCCACCAGGCTTCACCTCGTAGCATCATACCCAGGTGTGGACTAATTCAGTCTCAGATACCCATGATCCAGTGACCTCCCCAAAGTCCCACGTTTGGGTGGCAGAGGCTTTGGGGAGACATGTGCATATAAGGCACAACAATCACCTAGAAGCATAAAGCATCAGCCCTTTGTGAAGAGGCCAAATCATTGGTGAATTTCCTGAAGCCATCCAACAGAGGCCAGAGGACTGGGTTGAGCCCTCTAACTTAGCCACAGTATTCCCCACTGACCCTTGGTGCTTTTCCATGTCTTTAAGCTGAGCCTGCAGTGAGGCTATCAGCACTGTGGAAAAAAAATCCCTATTAAAAATAAAGCAAACTTGGCTGGGGAGATAGCTCAGTGGTCTAAGTGTCTCCCTGACAAGGGCTGGGGAGATAGCTCAGTGGATTAAGTGCTTGCCTGGCAAGTGCAAGATTCTGAGTTTAATCCCCAGTACAAAAAAAAAAAAGTGTCTCCCTGACAAAGACCTGGTTTTATCTCCAGTACCACATGCTATGCTGACTCCAGAATCCCAGGCATGTCTCACCAGCCACCAAAACCAGTTGTGGTGGCACACAATTGTAATCCCAGTGCTGGGGAGGCTGAAACAGATCATTGTGAGTCTGAGCTGTGTAACTAAACTCTGTACCAAATCAATCAACTGAATAATCATGAAATCCAAGCAAACTGTACATTATCTAATTCCCTGATCTGCCCTTGATTTGAAGAGCTATTGTTCTATCTTCAATTCATACTCAAACTTAGACCTTAATCTCTCCTTGAATTGTCTGCTGCTCCCAACAAGTTTCACACACACACACACACACACACACACACACACGCACAGAGCAGCTTTCCTGGGCAGTGGCACAACCCAAATCAAATTGCATGAGAAATAGGAGGTGAATTCCCAAGGCAGTCCCAGTGAAACAGATTTACATCAATCCTAGAGTTTGACCTTGTACTAGATGGATAGCCACAGGACTCTAGAGGCTTACACTGACCTAGTCTAGTTTTACATCAGGAGTTCTCCATTTCTGGAATATTTAAATTTGCTTCACTGATTTCTGTTTGATCTGCAGAAGGGGGACAAAACCTCTGACTCGTCTTTAACTAGCTCACGTTATCTGTCTGATATAAGCTAAGCGTGCTTACGAGGTGATGGAGGATATTGAGTAGTTAGCTTCTATTTATCTTGAGAATAACAGTCGTCCTTTCAACATGACCCTAAAAGGGAAAACCTTCTTTCGGGCAGTGCTGGATGAGAGTGAATAGCCCAGATTTCCTACTCTCCTGTAAAGTCAGCCTCTCACATCCACACATCTGGGCTGTGGATAGAAAAAGCCCTGGGAGCTGCCATTTCTCCCTGCATGGTCACGGGCAGCTGGACTGTCACATCCTATCTTATGCCAAATGACTGAGGACACAGTGTGTAGATAGTGGAGGGCTATTTGCTCAAGCTAATGTGATAAACACTGTGAATTTTCAGAGTAAAACAAAAAACAATGGCTTCAGGTAAAAACCATAAATTCTCAGAATCTGCATATTTTGAAAGGCTTCAATCTCAATACGCACAATGAGAAGAAAATTTCCTAGGGGAAATTAATATCTTATTGGCACTACCTCTGAGTCTATCAGAATTGTTAAATGAGGAAAAATGTTTGCAACTTGGTCCAAATGCTTCCCTACAACAGGATGTGCATGATTGAATTATGTAGAGTGATAATCAATCATGTGTTTATTTATTTTATCATGATCACATTTCTTTTTTTAGGCTTACAGCACTTTATTTATGTATATTTTACATGCAGAAATACACTCTATTTTATGATAGAGTCTAGCATTTGGGTTAATCAAAGTGACATCATTGACAATGCACTTCTCAGGGGTCCACAATTGAGATGACAGAATCACCCTGGTCCTCAGGGGTTTTCTGAGTCTCCCCATGAGGTTCCTATTTTGCATTCAATGCATAAACACCCCCATGGAGCCTTGTTGGACATGTACATATGTTTAAACAGTTGTCCCAGCATTCAAAAGTAAGGCGGCCAATAGCACAAACCAAAGCCTGAGAGGAAACAGCACCAATGCTTGCTTGGCCCAGCATTAGGAAAGGTCCTAGCAGAGCAGAGTGGGAGCCGCTGTGATCCTGAACTCAGTCATCCTTCTCACCACCATGTCCCTCCTCGGAGCCTCCCGCTCCCACCAGGCTCCCTTCTGCTGCTCCGTCATCAGATGGCTGCTTCTCTCCTCCAGTGTGGAGCAGGTACCTGTGAAGGCCATTCCCTGTGCACTGCACAGCCCAACCGAGATGGGCACAGATGGTTTTTCAAGTTCAGTCTCAAGGCCTGGCCAGCGATCATAGCCACAGATTTCCACTCATGTGATCTATTAGCCCCTTTTCTTCTGTCCACTGAGATAGTGCTCTCAGTGAGCCCTAGGGTGTCTGGGTGGAAGAATATGAGTACTAAGTTCTCAGAAAAGAGCAAGTAGAGAGATCAAAGCCCTGTGTCTGGCTGGTGCAGAACTAATGAGGAAAAGACTAGAACTTTGTCCTAAACAAGGGCATGGCATGGGTCCTGGCTTCGGGGACCTGTGTTAGAACATAGGTCTGGGGCTAGCTACACATTGGGACCCTGGGTTTAAACTGAATGCCTCCTTTCCTTTCTGTCACCCTCTTCTGTCTTAGTGAGCTCCATAAGTGCACCATTGCCCTAGGCCATCTCCAAAGTACAGCTTATAGGCCTGTAGCATTCTACATGCCAGACTCTCTTGCTTCCTGTCCCGAGTTAAAGTACTTGCTCTGTGTTTGACAAGGTTGCCACTCCAATAACAGTGTGCGCTGGCATTCTTGGAGGTACAAAGGGTGAGGGAAAGGAATTACGCCTTCCATGTGCTCTGTGAGAGCTTTATATATGATATCTCACTGAATACTTTCACTCTTATCTGGATATCCCAGAACGCTTCCTCCTCCCATCAAGTGCTCAGAGAAGTCAAGGGACATATTGGATATCTCACAGCCCACCACCTAAAGCGGACCCAAGATTCCAGCTCTGAAGCCTGGGTACTTTCCTTATCTTTGTGGTATTGTTGGTGGCAACCTCAGGTGAGTGAGTGGTGGTTGGTCTGGAGGGTCCTTTGTGGCAGACTGTCACACTGTGGGCCACCTCTGGAGAGGTTCTTTGTGTGGGTCTCAGGTCGGACTTGTCACCTATTGCCTTTTCTGTCTATCCACCTACAGTACTGTATCTCTAGGGCCTAACAGAAGCTTGTGGGAATGAATACACTAAGTCTAATGTGTATAGCACATCACTGTGGACTGCATCTACAAATGCTATGGTTCAGGGACAAGGACAGGAGAAAAAGACTCAGTTCTACTGGCTGTGTGTGAACAGGTCCCCTCTGAACAGCAGGGCGAAAACACCAGCAGGATTCTAAAACCATCCATCTCCTTTATTTCTGTAAACTAAACAGTGCTGAGAGTTAAGAGAAAATAAAGGTACCTGTTGGGTTGAAGACACAAAGGATAAAATTTAAAAGAAACATCACTTTAAACATGAAGAGCTTGAAATATGTTCTTGGTGTTTTGGCCCATGATAAAAATTGTTGCTGGTATTGTGACTGTTATTTCATTTTCGTCTCCATGAAAAAAATTAATTAAAGCTAATTCTGAATTTTTCAGTAATAAGAAAGAGTTAGCATCCCAGCCACATTCCCCAAATGTCTAAGTGTAGGCTTCAGCCCTCCTTGATCATGGTTGGCTGAATGAGTTACTAGTATCTTCAAGAGTGGTGGTTTCTTCTTGGCTCTGTCAGAGGGGATGACAGAGAGGCAGTGATCACAAAGGCTGAGAAAGGTACTTTGTACTTGCTGATCATGAATTATTTGAAGTTTATTTAAGAGATATTATGTAGCATTTACTGCATGGCCCTTACTTTATTATTTTTCTTTAATAATAGGTAGTATTCACACACAATTTGAGGGCCTGGTGATACCCTTGGCCTTCAAGGAGCTCCCATTGTGGGACTAATTAAAGTTTTGATAAAGCATGGAAGGAAAGAGCAAGAATAAGCATGTGGGAGTTTTGTTCCTACTGAGACCATAACTAGAGGACTGCACTGTGGGTATGAAGACTTCCCTGGGGTCCTCCGGGAAGACTAAAACAGAAACTCATAGCACAAAATAGTAACACGACCGGCCTTGTAGCATGGCATGTTTTCTTGAATTCAGGAAGGTATTAGAGCAAGTGGAGGATCCCCTCTGCATAGTGTATGGTGTGGGGAGGGAGAGGTGGGAGAAGTTGCAGGAGGATCACACATGAAGGTGGTTCTGGGGAGCCCCTCCTTGCGACACTCCATCCCTCTGCTCCATATACCTGTCCCAGGTACGTGTCCATGGTGAAGGCTGCTGGGCTGCTCCTGTATGACACATTCTGAGTCCCAGAGGTGCCCAGCAACAGGAAGTGTGCTGGGGCACTGCTCATGAATGTAACCTCCTGGAGCTGCCCCAGGGTTGACCATCGCTGCAGGAAGAAGCAGGAGCCACTACCAAATGGCTCACTGCAGTCTGCTCTCTGCCAGTGACCAGGGGCTCGGGGAATGCCACCTCTCTCTGCCTCATTTGGTCAGAACAGTCTTGCTCCTTGCTTTTTCTGTGAACCTTCCACTTCACTCAGGGAACCTTGGTGGGGTTGTTTCGGTTAGACACATGTTCTAATACTATGCTTTGTTCTTCCATTGTGCGAACAGTGGCAGAGAACTACCATGGACCACGTATTATGCTGTGCTGGGGAAGATGAGTCAGACGAGTCTCTCATATTAGGAGCTCATATATAGAAAAAGAGACAGATATATAAGGAACAATTAATCACTATGGACTAGGATACATGCTGCATAATTTCACTTATATATCACTTTGGAAAAAGACAACCTAGAGATAAAAAAAAAGAGTAGTTATTGATGGGGTGGGGGCAGGGATTGACAATAGAGTGGTGTGGAGGCTTTGGGAAGTAATGACACCATTGCCGGTGCTCTATATGCTGGCTATATTTGTCACAACTTGCAGAAATGTACACGAAAAAGTGAATTTTTCTGAATGTATTATACCTCAGTATTTATAACAGCAAAGTAAATCGCATAGAATACTGTAGATGTGGTGATGGTATGATGTACAAAAAGATACAAAAGAGGAAGAAGAAGCACCCTCTGTGAAAGAAAAAAATCAGAGGCCACTGGCCTTGAGGTTCTGCAGGTAACAGGAGAGAGAGGGCATTTCAAGCTGAGGGACCACACATGGAGAACCATGGAGGCTGACACGGTATTCCGTCTGCTGCCCTTCAAGTGCTGCAATTGCTGCTGGTCACAGGGCTCAGCGCAGACCATCCCACATGTGATGCTGAAGGGTGAGGAGGACAATATTTTCTTTTGGCTATTTGTGCTGCTACAATAGAATGCCTGAAACTAAGTGATTTATGAAGAATAGAAATTTATTTCTGACCCTTGTGGAGGGTGGGAGCATCAAGACCAAGGTGCCAGTGGGTCTGACGAGGGCTGCTCTCCACCTCCAAGGCAGTGGTCTGAAGAGCTCCCTTCCAGCGCGGGAATGCGTGTCCTCCCACGCTGAAGGCAGGCAGTGCGCAAGCAGGCAGAATGCTCTGTGATGCCTCCTTGCCAGAGCTTTCATCCCACCCACAAAGGAAGCATTCTCAGCCCTAATCACCTCTTAAAGACCCATCTCTTCTTTCTATCCCATGGCAACATCTGAATAGGGCCACACTAAAGTCCTAGTACCCTTCAACACTTAAAAAACCCAGGTTAAAATATATGCAGCATAAAAGGTGTCACTGACCCCTTTAAGTACACAACCCAGAGGTGTCAATTGCACTGGGCATTGTGCTCCCGTCACCACTATCTCTAAAACCCTTTCATCACTTCCTCAGAACAGTGACTTCCTACTCCTCCCTGCCCTCAGGCCCTGGTAACCAACTGCTAATCTCCTATCTTCCTATTCCTAAATGGAATGCTATAATATGTCCTTTTGCCTCTGGTTCCCTTTGCTTAGCATGTTTTTGTTTTGCACTTAATGAGGTTAGTGAGCTCAAAGAAAATTCTCTTTTTGGAAATGGGGAAACAGGGGAGGTGGCCCTATCTCAAGCAGAAGCATCAGACACTTTATGGGTTGGGGCCACTTTCTCCAGGTATCTCTCATACATGCTGTGACTGCCTCTCTTGCATCTCAAGACCAGGTGCTGGAGCTGGGGGAAAAAAGTCCTTCTCAACTTTTTAATAGCTCACCAGATTAAAGCACCTGCAAGCAGGTGCAGGGGC
>PVKN010003437.1:11357-37388 GCA_004027915.1 Capromys pilorides
AAAAAAAAAAAAAAAAAAAAAAAAAAAAAAAAAAAAAAAAAAAAAAAAAAAAAAAAAAAAAAAAAAAAAAAAAAAAAAGAGAAGAAAAGAAAGAAAGAAAAAAAAAAAAAAAAGAAAGACTGGGCACTGGGTGGGATGATGGGGACAGCCCTGGCCACCTGCTCCCCAACTGCAGCCCCAAAGGGCCCTCTTCTCCACCCAGATCTGCTGCACAGCCTTCTCACCTGCTATCAAACTGGAAAAAGAATTTTTTAAAAAGACTCAAGAAAATAAATGACCACAAATTGCAAATGAGGTAACCCAAGAATCAAGGTTTGGAGTTAATTAGCCCTTGAACTGTCAAGCCTAATTGCGTCCAGCGAGTTCTGACATTTCTAAGAATAATTAGGGACCCGGCTGTCACATTTCACACAGGCTCAGCCACAGTATGTGAACAAGTTTTCCTTGCTTTCCCCCCACTGCACAACATCCAGAAGCACATAAAGGAGACTTGTACCCAGCGTTAATTGCAGAACCTTGGGTGGAAGTGTCATTTTTTTGAAGAACTTTTCATGTTTGCAGTGAATATATAATGATCCCATTAAGGGGTAGAAGTGAGTGGCAGAAGGGATGACACTTTCAGAACATTTAAAACCACCGATGTTAATAATAGCCAACAATCACTGTGTGTTTACTATGTGCTTGGAACTATTTATTTTAAGTGACACAAAGGCCTGTGAGATATATGCATTATTATTCTCTATTAATAGGTGAAGAAACTAGGGTACAGGAAGATCATATAAGCTTTTCAAGGTCATACATTCAAGGTAAAACCCAGCCAAGCTAACTCCAGATATTACTCCAGGGACATTTCATAGTAATCTATATCATCTTCATTCATTCACTCATTCACTGATTCATTCACTCATTGGGTATTTACTTAGTATACCATGCCCAAGGCACTGTATCAATCTGTGTGTGTGAGAGAGACAAAAAGCAAAAATGACGGAGATTAGTAATATCCCCAGGAGGCGCTCCCATTTTAGTTGAGGAAATAACACATATAATACCTATAGTAATATAAGACAAGATCATACAAATCAAGGTTAAATTAATACAAGATGATATAAGCTTGAGAATCCTTTATCCCAGATCCTTGGGACCAGAAGTGTTTCACATTTTAGATTTTTCTGGTTTTTTAATATTTGCATAAAATTTATTGGCTGAATATTTTGCATTAGGAATGCTCCACGTGTATAATGCAAGATAAAAAGTGGTAAGTACTACAAGAGAAACACAAATGGTGCTATAACTGTTCAGAGGAGAGAAATAACTTTTAGGGTATGTGTGTACATGTGTGTGTATGTGTGTGTGTGTGTGGGGAGAGAGAGAGAGAGAGAGAGAGAGAGAGAGAGAGACAACAAAAAGGGAGATAAGGACATAAAGTGGAATTAGAGGAGATTTTCTAAAGAAATTAGAAAAACAAACAGGCCTGTGGTTTGGGCTAAATTTTGTTCCACTTAAGTTCATAAGTTGAAGTACTACCCCTCCCCCCTTGAAGTATGGCTGTACTTAAATCCTTAAAGTGAAAAGGAGATCATCTAGGTAGGCCCTAATCCCAAGTGATCAGTGTCCTCCTGGAAGGAGGAAGTCTGGACATAGACAAATGGAGTGATGCCTGTGTGAAGATAGAGAGTAGACAGCTACCTATAAACCATGGGAAGGGCCTACAGGGAAAAAATTACAAAAACAGCCCTGCTAGAACCTTGATCTCTTTCTTTTTCTTTTCTTTTTTTTTTAGTTTTTTTTTTTTTTTTTGGTTATTGCTATTGTTCATGGTCTAGCTACGCAGCCTCAGACTCATAGTAATCCTCCTAGAGCCTTGATTCTAACTTTGAGAAAATAAATTTCAGTTGTTTTTGCTATGCAATCAGTGTTCCTTTGTGACAGCAGTCCTAGCAGACTAGTCTAGCTTTGAAAAAGAGAAGACTTGGAGACAGAGGATATTTTTTAAAATGAGGATTACACTTAGGACAATAGCATTTTATTCAGTGGATAATGGGGAGTCATGGCAGGTAGCTGAGCAGGAGTTGTACGAGTGGCAGCCGTTCACTTATTTGATTCATTTTGCAAATCTTTGTGTTGAACAATCTGCCTTTGAAAAGGTCTAATAAACATCCTAGGAAAAAAGCCTCCCTTAATCCATCCCCTATGTCAGCCCTGCTCACAATGTAGGTGACACAGGACCCATTAACTGTGCTAACCAAAAATGTCTGACTGAGCTTCACATTTGTAATTGGAATTTATTTCTCTGAAATACAAGTGCAAAACTAAGTTGTCGCTCCCAAACTCCATAATCCCCTGGGAGAATATATTCTCTGCCCATATCAACTTTGCCCAGTAATCCCCACCACCATATAAAAATAGGTTTCTTTTGATATCATGTAGTATCTCCAAGATAATAAATAGAAAAACAAAAACAAAAAGGCAATATACAAAAACAATGGGAAAAAAAGATACACAGGGTATTTATAGTGACAAGTCTTTCCTCAGTGTGGTAAGAATAGTGACTCAGAGATGTCTATATTAACTCCTAGAGCTTATGAGCACATTACTCTGAAGATATAATTAAATTCAGGGCCTCAGATCCATAAGATTAGCCTGGCTTATCTGGATGGGATCAGTCTCATCATATGGGCTCTTGAAAGAAAGAAACTTCAGCAGCCATGGTCCGTGTGGGATGTGACAATGGAAGAATGGGTCAGAGAAACCAAATGTTGCTGAGTGGGAAGGCAGAGAAGGGTGCAGTGATCCAAGGGGTACAGGCAACCTCTAGAACCTGGGAAATACAAGGAAATGGATACATCCTTAGAGCTTCCAAAAAAGATCACAGGCCTGCCAACACCTTGCTGTTAGCCCATGGAGACCCGTGGCAGAATTCTAATGCATAAATTTATGTTAAGTCACTAATGTAGTAATTTATTATGATGCCAGTAGGAAAAGAGCACATTCCATTTTCTGTAAGTCCGACAAGCCAGGCTTGCTTGTTTGAACAGTGTATCCTTTTGGAGTTGACCTGGGCAGTGTCTTTCTGTGTGTGATGCCATTAATCGGTGGTGGTAGATGAGTTCATCTTGGTTTCCTTCCTGATTCTGAGCTCCTAAAAGCAGATACTGAGTTATTTATTGCTACATCTCTGGGTCCAGTATAGTACCAGCCACATAGTGGATTTCAATAACTATGAAGAAAATGAACGTAAGGGCTTCAGAGCTGCATAGGGCTTCACAGTGCTCTAGTTGAACTCCCAAAGACATGGATCAGAGCTTCCTTGCAAACACAAAGGGGTCACATCTGATGTCACCATTGATGTATATAGATGGCATTATGTTGAATTGAATTACTGTTAACTGTCACCATGACAACAAGAAATCTCATTCAAATGGAGAGAATAGTGAGTCATTCAGACAAGCGTCAGTGAAGGCATAGCTCCTCAAGAAAAATCTTCGTACAGTAGAACTCTCGGTCCATTTTCATGGGAAGTGTTCAACAGGATCTGTTTTAAGTGGCTCCCCCAATGTGGTGCATTTGACTGACCCTTCTAGAAAAGTCATGGAACCCAGAAACAAAATGTCACTGGATATACTGCTTATATAGTATATTTCTGGAAAGAAATAGTCATTCATAATTTTCATTGTTGGGTAGAGAATACTCAAGTCACTTGCTAGAAAGGCTAATGATTAGCAGTAAGAATGCAAATACCACAGCCTCCTCCCTCCCCTGTTGTAATTATTTTCAGCTGTTGTGAAAGAGCCTCCGGGAGCCCGTAGGCACAGCAACCCCCTTGCAGCTGCACTATTGCTTTCTTCATCATGAAGCCACTCCTCAGGGGCCCTCTGCTGCTGAAAGCCCATTCCAGGGGGACTGCAGTCTCTCTTGGGAGGAAGTGAGAGAGTTCTATCAGGGTATAGGACTGGACCTCAGCCTGTCTAATGTGGCCTTTAGAGCTGTTCTCTTCTGAGTCAAGATAAACCTCGAGGTTATTTCTCCCTCTCTTCTCCCCACACCCTGAGCCTTTCTCCTTGGAGCCCCATGTTTCCCTTCCGGTTTCCAGTCCCTCTGCATAACCATTTCCCTGTATTTAGCCCTGGTGTTCAGTAATAGACCCAACAATGGGCTTCAAAGTGGACCTGAAACTGTTCCTTTTAGGACATTACATTAAGTTCAGGTAACTTCAGGGGATACGTTCTCTTCAGTGACACTTCCCTCGTTATCAACTCTCTAGCATTGAGATCCCTTCTGAGTACATGTACAATCCAACAGGTCTTTTCCTTTGGTCTCCTTCTAGCTCCTTCCTAACTCCTTGGAACAGGATATAACCTTGGCAAGCAAAGGCCCTAAATTTGTTCCCAAAGGCTGAGAGGCACAACCCTCTGCTTTGCATATCAAAATAGTCATCTAGCAGGGATCTAGATGACTCTACTTGCCCTGAGAAGCAGCAGATACAGGTTGATCAAGTCTTAAGCAATAAACAGGAAGTGGATGGCAGGAGATGACAACAAAGCTGTTGACACATAATTTGGTCCTTATGGCTCATGTTTGAGTGTTTCTGTGATTATAGGGCTCTGATAGAGGCATATCAAACCAAGAAATACTTAGCGAGTGACTAATATATTTAATTTGCTGTAGCTTAGCTTGACCAGGAAAAAAAATGGATAAATTAACAATTGCACCATTCAGAATAAACCCTAAATTATGAACAACCATGGTACCTAGTCCTTGTGAGGTCTGGAGTAAGGTCCAAGCAGGAGGGCTGAGGTGGTGAGGATACCTAGAAAGCCCCGATAAAGGAGAAGCCCTGTAAAAAGAGTTTTGCCATGGAGAGGCAAGCCAGCTGTTCACACCTGGGAAGAAAAGAGGTTCTTATTCAGTCCAAAGTGAAAAGTGAAAGGCAGTCCTTGAGGGGTATTAACATCATCATTAATACTCCATTAAAGAGACAACATCTCCCACCAAATCTGAGAAGCAACAGTTGAGGTGGGAAGATGAATCTTTTAACTCTGTCATCGAGATGGGAAATCAGAGTTGGGACATAGTCCAGATCCTGTGCTTAGCGTGCATAAGGCTCTGAGATCAAAAGCAAGATTTGTGGGAGGACACACAGCAGCTCAGGGCAAGAGCAAACATCAGTGCTCAATGTAAAATACCTTCTCAAATGTGTTGTGGCATCTTGCTCTCTTCTTGGGTCCATCGGAAGCCCTCTGGGCCTGCTTTGCTGCTCTCTGGAGAATCTCCTGAGGGTACCTAGGCTGGTGTGGCTCCTCCAGATTCCCTACGACACCAGTGACACATCTGCTTCAGATACCTTAAGGGGCACCTTGGTATCTCTAAGCTCATTAAAGTCTTGTGATTTATGGAAATCTCCTTTTGAATGTGTGTGTGTGTGTGTGTGTGTGTGTGTGTGTGTGTGTGTACATGCATGCCTGTGCATGTACATGTTTGTGAGCACATTTAACTTTCAATTGACTGTGCTCTTTGCAAGTTCTTTTTTGGAGTTCTGCATATGGTGCTTTCTCCTTGGGACCTCTGCCGCTGCCTTTAACCATGACCCGTGCCTGTCACTGCCTAGAAGACTCCAGGACTCATTCTCCAAGACCCACTGTGCACAGCCTTTCTTCGTTCTCCCTCTCCCAGGGTTCTCTGCACTGTGTAACTTTTTAGAAGTTGTTTTAGACATTTAGTCATTTGCTCCTCTTTGTGGAGGTAGCAACCCAAGAGTCAGTCTGTATTTCAGTTACCTCAGTATTTCCATTGCTACCTTGATGTATGTGTATGTCACATGTTAGATTTCAGTTCATTGACCTCCTGTGAGTTACAGCACTTCCCTGAGCACAGATGCCGTTATCTGTAAAATGGGGCTAAAAATAGCATGTTTTTGAGAGGGATAATTGTCAGAGTTCAGCATATATCCTGACATCCTTCTTTGTGCGGAAAATAGTGCTTTCTATGTTTTGAGCATTCTTAGCTTTCCCAGTACATCAAAATCATCTAGGGAGCCTTTAAAACTATTAATGCCTGAATCCCACCCCCTAGAAACCTTCCTTCAAGGGGTGGGTCTGAGTCATGACTCATTTTTATTCCTCAAGTGTTTTTCACATAGAGCCAGGGTGGGGAACCCTGATAGCTCATTAAAGACTTTATCATTTCTACCACATACCCTGTCAGCCTTTTATTTCTAAAGCCTAGAGCTATAATTTGAGGAGAACCCACCTCCAGAATATCCCAGTGTTAAAGCAGAGTGAAACACTTAACCCTGTTTTCTTAAATCAGGCATGCCAAGCTTCCATGATGACTCAGCATTTTAGACACTTCTTGGTTTCCGTTTTATTATCATAATAGTACAGTATTTATTCAGGTGATTTGCTCCATAACATATTAAATAATAAAAGCACAAGGTAATGATGAGTAGTGGGGCTTGATGACTAAATAAAATCTCCATTTTTAATTTCTCCTCTGTAGCCCCTTATGACCCTTGGGCTTGATCCCATCTTCCTGGAGATGGCAGGCCTAGGAGGGGGTGCACCTTATCTTCCCCCTGCACTTCTGTGCACAGATCATGGACAGCTAGGCTACTATCATAATAACAAGCATAGGATGACTGCTGATAAGAAAGCTATAGATCCCTATTTCATGTTCTCTAGCAGTTAAAAAGCCTTTGTTTATAATCATATGCATGAAGTATGTTACTGGGCAGTACATTTCTGTAGGATGAGGCCAGAATCAGGTCCAGAAAATCGATCGAACTGTGGCCAACCTGGGAGTGCTGAGTCAGTGCCCTTCTGCTGACTCGGTTCTCTCTCTGGGCTGTAGGACTTACATGACTCCAATAGAGCCAAGCCCTAGGGTTCTATTGCCAAGATGGAAAGAAATGGCTGATTAAATTTGAGACTAGCAGATGTTGCCAAAAGACAGGGGAAATGTGATCTCTTAGGACTGGGAGCAAGTGCTAGGCAATAGCTTCTTGGACAATGGCAACCCCAGCAGTTCGCTCTTTCCCCTACTCCTGTTAGAGTCCTTCTTTTGTTCTCTCAGATTCCCTTGGCATGGAATGGTTGCTGTTGTTTTTTTTTTTTTCTAATAGACTAAGCAGTGTGATTTTAAGAAACCTGTGAGAGGCCTATGAAATGTTAAGGTGATTCTGTAAGCTGCCTGAATTCTTTCCAGAGTCTAAACTCTGGCTTGCAGCAGGAGCCCAGCTCCCTGACCTATGAGGACTCAAATCCCAGACGGCATTTAGAGCTACAAGCACTTTCCAAAGCTCCGAAATTCCCTCAGCTTGCTCCGTAGTAAGACTCAAACTTCAGTGGGGCATGATTTTTACAGATCAAGAAACTGATCCTTAGAGTTTAAACAGTTTGCCCAGCTGACACATCAGAGTTGTGGCAGAGGCAGACCAGCACCTGTACTTCCTGTGTCTGCTGGCTTCCAGCGCTGATACCTGGCTGGCCTTCGGATGACTCAAACACTGGAGAAGGAAACTGCTCCTTGACACTTCAATGGGTGTGGGAGTGGGAGGGGGTCTTTTGAAAATTCTATCTAAGCACCACAGCAGAAGAGCAAGTGAAGACCAAGCTACCCAGCCAGGGAGGGCATTCTTAATGTAGGAAGTCACTGACTTTTAGGGCAGAGCAAGGTTTTTAGGTTGACTGCCATAAATTGGTTTTCCCAAAGGGGGAAAAGAAATCGACCAAGCATTGTGCAGCTTCACTCCGCGCTCCAAACACAAATATTTGTTTTGTATCAGGAAATGGCTCAGGGCACTGGCAATGGCTCGCTAAGTGTGTGATAATGGTGCCACGTGGCCAGCTAAGTGCCCAGGAGTGATTCAGGATTTCTCCCCTGCTAGCTACTCCTCTAATCCACTCCTCCCAACAACAGCACCTGAGTCAGAGCAATCTGGAACCTGGCCTGGGGCTAAGAACCTTACATGCCTTTGAAGGCAGAGCCTAGTAAGGTCCAGCAACCCTGTTGGGGATTCTCTTATTCCTCTCCAGCTGGATTTACCAGCCAGACTGGCTACCCAACAGGTCAGCTCCAGTTCTCTCTTTCACAAGAGACCCTCTTCTTAAAGTGCCCAGTGCCTGGCAATGCCACGTCTTTTCTGTCCCCCTCCTATTTTCTCTCAGAGGGAGGAGGAGATCCATCTGGGACACAATTCTCTGCATTATGGCTGAATCAGGACATAACTCCCTCACATCCTGGGTACCAATAGGATAGGTGGAATTTCTGGCTGAAGACAGGTGATGCTGCATGCCATCCCCTCTTAGTACGTGGGCCCCTGGAGCCCCAGGCTTCTGGCCCTGTAACTGAGAAGGCTGGGAGGATTTCCCTGCTGGCTCAGTAATTCAAGTGTAAACACACCTAGAAAAGAGAGTAGCAGGCGCTTAGTGCCCAGGGCAGCCTGGGGTAAAGCCGGGTACTTGTCTACCAGTCTACCAGACACGGCTCCCCACTGTGGGTCTCCCTGGTGAAGAGTGCTCCAGCTGGGTTTCTGGGGTCATCTGGGGTGCCAGTTCATTAAGCAAGGAGTAACCCAGAAATGAAGGGCTTCCTAGCACCAGGAGTGAGGCAAGCAGGCTGAAATCTGAGGCCCCTGATGGGCACATCCACTTCTGCCTGCCATCAGCTCCTGCCTGCAACACTGGTGGGAAGAACCTTACATCAACAATCTAAAATGACACCTAGACTCCTATACCTTTTGAGCACTGATCTTCAAATATATTTATGCCAATGTCACTGATTTTAAATCCCTTAGTAGTATTGATAAAAGAAAAGGATTATGTAGGAGCTGGAAAAATTCTGATACTATATAATTCTGCCTGTGGCTTACCCATGTTTCATTAAAAAAACATATATATATATATATATATATATATATATATATATATATATATATATATATATATATATATATTTGCCACTGAAGTGGATAGACTGACTGACCTCTCTCCTCTCTGGGTTTTCTGCCATCTTTCTTAGCTATGACACCAAACAAAGCCTGCAAGTTGTCCATGAGCCCAGCCTTCCCGTGGGGACTTTCTAGTATTGACCTAACACTGTTGAACTTTACAGAACCATTGAATCTGTGAGCTGGCAGAGACCCAGAGCTCCAGCGCAATACCCGCATGGCACAGATAAGGAAGCCTGGGAATCTAGCTCTGGTTTCCCAAGCCCTTCTCTGGTTCTCTAGATGACTAACAGCACTATACCAGCCTGTTCTGTCTACTAGAGGCTCTAGTTCTGCAACAGAAGGAGCTAAAACCCTCTCCAACCTTATGTAGAGCAGAAACTGTATTTGACTAACGAGAACCCGCCTCTCTGAAACTTCTGAATCTCTGGCATCAATTAAAGCATTTTCTCCTCTTAACAAAGGAGAATAATATTATAGATGAGTCACACATCAAGGACTGTGACATGATATTTAATAAAGGTTACTTTCCCTCACACTGAAAGAACGAAATTCTGGTTTTAAGTTAGACTTAATTCCTTCCTTTGGACTCTGACCTTATAGAGGGAGTGGCCTGGATTGTTTTTTGTTCTAGATTCTTACACTGTGGTGGGGATGTGGACTTATTTTAGGAAGTGTGGACAGCAATGTCTGATGGCTTTGCAGGAAGTTAGAGGAGAAGAAACACAGAAGCACATACTCACATGTGCCGCACACATGCCAGACATTCATATATAAATGTACACATATAGACACATATATAAGGGCACACTCAAATACATACCACATATATACACATGTGCACACTCATATACAGACACAAAGACACATATGCATACATACATGTCACACACGGACACACATAACATATCCACAGTCAAGTACATATGCATGCAGATGTACACAGACATACACAGACACAGTGCAACACACACACACACACACACACACACACACACACCTATGGTTGCCATAGACCACTGTGTTTGTTCTCAGAAGCTGGCTCAGCAGAATATTTGGCTGAGTTGCAAGATTTTGTTTTAAAGGTGGGTGTTGTAAAAACCAAATACATTTCTTTGGTTCAGGAAAACACCAGCAAAAGGAGCCAAGAGTGGGAGAGAGATTTTTGTTCTCCAAAAATAACTTCTAAAGCTGGAGCAGAATGTCACCTATTAACCTTGATGATGTTTCTTTATTCTGAACTGTTTCTCAATCCACAGAGCCTCAAACGAACTCTCACCAGCATGTGAGGCACACCCTCAGCTGGCAGCTATGACGAAACTTTTTGTCAACAACATATGCTCTGAATATGGTGCTGACCACTGCAGGGTCCACAGCAAAATCTGCAATCTCAAAGTCGTAGTATCCAAATGATTACAAGAGTCATAAACATGGGGTGTTCATCATTTCTGAGAATAATTACGCACCCATCAGTAGATACAAAGTCAGCAAATGATGGGAGTAATTCAGGGAAAACAGAGATCCCGGGTCTGGAAGAAGGAAGAAGTATAGCTAATGTTTTCTTCAAGAGTTTCTTCATTTCACCATTTCCTCAGCTTTTAGTGCAGCTTAAGTCAAAAAAGTGTAACCAAATACATTGTTTGTATGGGAAATGGCCTGCTAAATTAATGCTATGTTGACCAATTTAATATAATGATCTAGAATGAATCCATAAGCTATGGAAATTAGATTTATTTTAAATTAGGGAAGCCAATTTTGAGAAACAAAGAATTCAGTTTCATGGCAATATTAGTTTTAAAAGTCAGAAAGGCAATGAAAGGTTGACAGAAAGATGATATTTTTGAAAAATAAAGTTTTATGATCTCCAACCCAGAATTCACAAACTCCTACTGGTGTTTCAGTTTTGTCAGTGAGTTTGGAGAACTTATCAAGAAAATTCTTATGATAACATTAAAGACTTTAAACTTTCTAAAGTGCCATGATGACTCTAGAAAAGAGAGAGAAGCATGTGGCAGTGCAAGTCATTCACCTTATGCTCAGCAGAGAGGGAAAGACAGAGACAGAGAAGAGAGAGGAGAGAGAGAAAGAGAGGAGAGAGAGAGAGTCAGAGAGAGAGAGAGTCAGAGAGAGAGAGTCAGACCGACCGACAGAGACAGAGACAGAGACAGAGACAGAGACAGAGATAAGACCAGAATCCTAGAATTCCCTTCAAGCACATGACAATGACCTAGGCCAGTCCCAAGCCCATCCACTGTCCGGTCTGACCCATGCGCCTGCCAGGTAAGCATCCCCTGAACCTGCCTCCATCTCCTGGCTCTCCCCACCTAAACTATAGTCCCGAACTCATCAGCCATCTGGTCTGGCCCGCGCACCAGCCGGTCCTGAGCCCATCTGCTGTCCGGTCTGACCCACGTGCCTGATGGGTAGGGACCCCAAGCCTGTCTCCATCTCCCAGTTCTTCCCGCCTGGACTCCAGTACCAAACCCATCCACCAACCCTTCTGGCCTCCCTGTGCCAGCCTGGTAAGGACCCTCAGCCTGAGTCCGTCCTCAGACTCAACTCCAGAGCTCTGACTCCACCCATAGTCCAGACTCACAGGAACTCACAGTAGCCAGCGACCTGAGCTGCAACTCACAGCCAGGCACCACTGGAGGGGACAAGCTTGGTGGATCCATAACAAACTCCCATAGGTGCTAATAGCATAACTTCACCAAAATACAGAGATCATTGCCATACACAATGATAATGACAAGGAATAAGATGCAGTCGCAGGGCCCAAGCTCTCCCAAATCAAACACAGGAGGCAATGCCATGGAAGAAAATGGGAATCATGTAGCCAAAAACTCTGAAATTGAGGTAGACCAACAACTAAAGAAACATATAGAGCAACTCAGATCAGAGAGAACATCTGAAATAAAAAAAAGAAATTCATGAATTAATAGAATCTGAAGTGGAAAAACAATTGCAGAAACGTATAGAGCAAAGCAGAACAGAAATAACCCTTGAAGAAAAAAAAAGACATGTCTAAATTAGTAGCATCTAAAGTAGGGGAACAAATACAGAAAGGTAAAGAGGAGAGCAGAGCAGAAATAACCTCTGAACTAAAGAGAGAAAGGATAACTATAATGAAAGACTTAAGTAATATCAAAGAAGACATCAATAAAAAATTAGAGAATAGAAAAATGATGAATTCCATGACTGAGCAATATAAGAAAGAAATAGATGGCCTGAAACAGTATCAAAGAGATATACAAGAAAATAAAAACTCAGTCACAAGCTGGCAAAACCGTATGGATGAAAGTGAAGACAGAACTTCAGATCTTGAAGACACACTCGCAGCTAGTGAAAAGGCAAGAAAGGATTTCTTAAAAACAACCAGGATGCAGGAAAAAATAATTCAACACCTGCAAGATGATTCAAGAATGAACAACGTGAGATTAATACGAATCAATGAGAAAGAAGGAGTCAATACAAATGATATAAAAAGAATATGCGCAGAAGTAATACCAGAAAACTTCCCAAACATCAGAAAACAATCAGATATTCAGGTAACTGAAGCATACAGAACGCCAAATAACATCAACCCGAATAAAAACACATCAAGACTTATAATAATCAAGATCCCAGAAATCCAGCAGAAAAATAACATGCTAAAAGCTGCTAGAGAAAAGAAACAGATCACATTTAAAGGAAAACCCATCAGAATAATGGTAGATTTCCCTTCACAAACCATGAAATCAAAAAGAGCATGGAGCAGAGTGCTTCAAGTTTTCCATGAAAACAAATTTCAGCCCAGACTGCTATACCCAGCAAAACTGTCTTTCAAGTACAAGGAACAAGTGAAATACTTTCACGACAAGGAACAACTAAAGAATTTCATGACATCAAAGCCAACACTACACAGTATACTAACAAATATTTTAGAGAGGGACCAAAATGACCTGAACTCAACAAATGCTAACAGAAAGATCCCACCAAACAAGACAACCAATTAAACATAGGAGAAAAAGTTGTAAATAGTAGTAAATAAAAGTCATGTCAACAATAAGACAATACATTTCAATTATAAACATCAATGTATACGGACTCAGTTCTCCAATTAAAAGAAGCAGACTGGCAGAATGGATAAGGAAACAAAACCCAACAATATGCTCTATACAAGAAAGACACTTAACTCATAAAGAAACTCATAGGTTAAAAGTGAAAGGATGGAAAACAATACTACATGCTCCAGCACCTCAAAAAAAAGCAGGTGTAGCAATCCTGTTTGCAGACAGTCTAAACTTCAAACCAAGATTGATCAAACGTAACAAAGAAGGCCACTACATACTGGTCAAGGGAAAATTTTGGATGAAGAGGTAACACTCATAAATATGAATGCACCTAACACAGGAGCAGCAAGTTATATAAGGCAAACCTTAATGGATATGAAAAATCTAACATCCAATACTACAATCTTAACAGGAGACCTTAATACCCCCCTATCTGAAAAGAATAGGTCAAGCAGACAAAAAATTAGCAAAGAAGTAGCAGAATTGAAACAGAATTTGGAACAACTGGACTTAGTGAACATACACAGAGTGTTCCACCCAACCTCTTCAGAATACACATTCTTTTCATCTGCACATGGGACATTTTCTAAAATAGACCACATATTAGTCCACAGATCATGCTTAAGTATATGCAAGAAAACAGAAATTATCCCATGTATATTTTCTGACCACAGTGCAATGAAATTGGAAATAAATGGCCAAAGAAACCATAAGAACTCCAGAAATACATGGAAATTAAACAACACCCTTCTCAGTAACCAGTGAGTTGCAGATGAAATTAAACAAGAAATTAAACAATATCTAGAATTTAATGAAAATTCAAGCACAACCTACTGGAATTTATGGGATGCAATGAAAGCACTTCTTAGAGAGAAATTTATATCTTTGAACTCACACATTAAGAAAACAGAATGGGAACAAATAAATACTCTCATGCAGCACCTAAACCAACTAGAAACTGAAGAGCAAACGAAATCCAAAGCCCAAAGGTGGGAGGAAATGATAAAGATTAAAGCTGAGATGAATTCAATTGAGACAAAGAAAATAATACAAAGAATTTATGAATCAAAAAGCTGGTTCTTTGAAAGATTAAACAAAACTGGTAAGCCCCTAGTTAACCTCAACAAAAAGAAGAAAGAAAGGACTCAAATTCAAGCAACAAGAAATGAAAAGGGTGAAATTACTATAGACCCAGCAGAGATTCAGAGGATCATTAATAGCTACTTTGAGAACCTTTACTCTCACAGAATTGAAGACACAGAAGAAATGGACAGATTTCTAGAAAAGTACAAATTACCAAAACCGAATCAAGAAGATATAAGTACTCTCAATAACCCAATAACAGCCAATGCAATACAAAATGTAATAAAAAGGCTGCCAACAAAGAAAAGCCCAGGACCTGATGGATTCACTGCTGAATTCTACAAGAAATTTATACAAGACATGATCCCAATACTCCTCAAACTCTTCAGTGAAATTGAAAAGGAAACAATCCTTCCAAAATCATTCTAGAGGCAAGTATTACTCTGATAACAAAAATAGAGAGAGGTGCAACTAAAAAAGACAACTACAGGCCAGTTTCTCTCATGAACATAGATGCAAAAATCCTCAATAAAATCCTTGCCAATAGAATACAACAAATCATAAAGAAGATTATACACCATGACCAGGTAGGATTCATCTCAGGGATGCAAGGATGGTTCAATATACACAAATTTATAAATGCAATATACTATATCAATAGAGCCAAAGCCAAAAATCATATGATTGTCTCAATTGATGCAGAAAAGGCCTTTGACAAAGTTCAACACTCATTCATGTTCAAAGTCCTACAGAAAATCGGAATAGAGGGCCTCTACTTCAACCTGATACAAGCCATCTATGATACTCCAACAGCTAACATAATTCTAAGTGGGGAAAAATTGAAGTCTTTTACTCTCAAATCTGGTACAAGACATGATGTTCTCTATCACCACTCCTATTCAACATAGTTTTGGAAGCATTAGCTACAGCCATTAGACAAGAGAGAGAAATAAGATGAATAAGAATAGGTAGAGAAGAAATAAAACTATCACTATTTGCAGATGACAAGACAATCTACTTGGAAGACCCAGAAAACTCCACCAAGAAGCTACTAGAATTAATACACAAATTCAATAGTGTAGCAGGTTACAAAGTAAACACACAGAAGTCAATAGCATTCCTCTACACAGATAACAAGAACACTGAGAGAGAAGTTAGAGAAACGGTACCTTTTATGATAGCACCAAAGAAAATGAAATACCTAGGAATTACCCTAACTAAGGAAGTAAAAGACCTTTTCAATGAAAACAACAGTGCTCTGAAAAAAGAGATCCTAGAAGATTTCAGAAAATGGAAAGATATTCCCTGCTCCTGGATAGGAAGAACTAACATTTTGAAAATGGCCATACTCCCTAAATTATTATACAGATTTAATGCAATTCCTATCAAAATACCATCAACATATCTCACAGATATGGAGAAATCATTCCTAAAATTTATTTGGAACCAAAAAAGACCCCAAATTGCAAAGACAATTCTGGGCAACAAAGGTAAGGCAGGAGGCATTACAATTCCTGACCTAAAGTTATACTATAAAACTACAGTAATAAAATCAGCATGGTATTGGCAAAAAAATAGACCTGAGGATCAGTGGAATAGATCAGAAGATGCAGAATCAAATACAAACACGCTCAGCCAACTTATCTTTGACAAACGGGCCAAACGCACTTAATGGAAGAAAGATAGCCTCTTTAACAAATGGTGCAGGAAAAACTGGCTCTCTAGGTGTCAAAAACTAAAACTTGACCCAAATCTATCACCATGCACTCAACTAAAGTCTAAATGGATTAAAGATCTAAATATTAAAAGACAAACATTAAATCTTCTGGAAGAGAAAGAGGGAGAAAACCTTGAAGACATCGCGGTAGGCAAAAAGTTCATGAACAAAAATCAAAATGCACGTTTAACCCTTGAAAGCATGAATAAATGGGACCTCCTTCAGCAAAAACTTTTTTCATGTCAAAAGAAATTACCAACAGGGTGAAAGGACAATGCACAAATTTCGAAAAGATTTTAACTAATAAGTATTCAGAGAAAGGTCTTCTATCTAGTATTTATAAAGAACTAAAAGCCAAAATTCAAAGATCTAATCCAGAAATGGGCATCAGAGATGAACACAAATTTCTCAGAGAAAGAAATTCAGCAAGCCTATAAGTACATGAAGAAATGCTCCACATCACTAGCTATCCTTGAAATGCAAATTAAAACAACACTTAGATGCCATCTCACCCCAGAAAGAATGGCTATCATAAAGAAATCAACCAACAACAAGTATTGGAGAGGCTGTGGGGGGAAAAGGAACCCTTCTCCACTGCTGGTGGGAATGCAGATTGGTGCAACCATTATGGAAAGTGGTGTGAAGGCTCCTTAAAAAAGGAGAACTGGAAATCCCATTCAATCCAGCTATCCCCCTACTGGAAATTTTTCCAGAAGAACTGAAAACATCATACCATAGCGATATCTGTGCACCTATGTTCATAGCAGCACAATTTGTAATAGCCAAAGTTTGGAAACAACCAAAATGCCCATCATTTGAAGAATGGTTTAAAAAGATGTGGCATTTTTATACAATGGAATATTACTCAGCTATAAAGAATAATAAACTGGAAGACTTCACATATAAATGGATGTATCTTGAACATATACTCATAAGTGAAATAAACCAGACCTACATATCTAAATATCGTATAGTCTCCCTAGTGTAAGAAATATAAAGAAGAAATAAAAATGGAAGGGCATAACACAGCTGAATGGAAATCAAATCTTATGGATTGAACAACGAAGTGAATGGAAGCAGAAAAGAGAGGAAACATAGCAGGAGCAGAACCATACACTTACGTTCACAGGATGAATTCGATATTGGTCCTAGGAACCTTCAAAAGGTTTTTCTAATTGACGATAGCAGCGTGCAACACTGGAACTATGCTTGGAATGTGTGTTGTTCTGGTCTTTTAGATGTGCACTGCTGGCAATGTAAACTCAGTTACTGCTATACTCTCTTTCAAGTAAATGTTTGGTTAACAAAAAGGGGTATTAAGTGAGAGTAAGAGACTAGGCAAAATGCCACACACTTGACAGGCTACAATTTTGTACATCCTTGGATTTCTAAATGTCTGTGTAAAAATGTGTAAATGCTTTTATCAAATTCTAAAGAGATTTATTAGAATATCAATGATTGACAGAAAATACCAATTGCAAGATAAGGCTAAGATGTTTGATACTCAGAAATACAGTGATGTTAAGCTCAATTACCTATGTTACAGAGTAGCAGTATCATGAAGCTTCTCTGCTGGAGGGTTGAGAATGTAAGTTAACAGACCAAAAATTAGAGAAAAAGAAGGGCTATGAGGATAGCCAACATTTTGGCCCTAGCCCTTCAAGGTCAGTAAGGACTCAGGACATAAGAGAACCTGTGCCATAACATCTTATAACTCAGAGGTTTCTCAAATTTTCTGTTCAAGGAGATTAAGGGACCTCAGAGGAAAAAGATAAATGAAGTATAGTGTGCCTAAGGAGAGTCACCTAGAGAGAGGCCATTCTCTCAGGCTTTCACAGAAAGCAAACTGGTCAAGCAATGGCCGTGACTTGTCCTGATGGCTGACACTGGCAACAGTTCTACGAAGAACTGTACATAGTTCCAAAGTTAATCCTGAGGGGATTTGACTCTGGAAGATACAAAAGATGAATGATCTATTATACAGGTCTTGCCTTATCACCCAGCAGAAAAGCTTAATTATGAGGCATAGAATGCAGAGCTAGATCAGTATGACGAGCCGCAAGAGGCTTATACCAACAGTCTCCAACATTGCCAGTTTCACCGGTATCCCACTACAATTATGGAATGTTGGATTATGTATACAACTACTCCCTCTTTGTACAAAGAGAAGATAAAATCTTTGTTGTTGTTTTTTTTTCTTGTTTTCCTTCCCTACTAATATAGATTAGAAAATTTATCATGTCTGCACCCTGTGCTCTGTATAACTACTATGAGGACAATAATATTCAATGCATGAATTATTAGGAATGCACTACTAACATGTTTTGAAACTATCATATTGTTATTTCTTATTAAAAAAATAAATTCCTGGTTAAAATTTTTTAAAAAAAGGCAATGTCTTAACTTTCTCCCTCTATGCCCCACCTTTTAGTTTCTGCCACTAAGAGTGCCACCCTAGGGACCACGTCTTTAGCATGTGTGGAGTCTGTGAGTAACATTGCAGACCCAAACTATGGCAGCCTTTGAGCTGAACAGTGTGCCTGCATCTCAGGGTGTCATAGAGATGACAGGCACTGGTCCCTCAGATCCCATGAGGTTGGGATACATTTTTTTAAAGAAGTAAATGATCTATGTGGTATAATCCCCATAAAGTGACCCCATTTGGTTATTAAAGTCATTTTCTTTTTCCAAGTGTCCTCCAAATGCTTTCAAGCCATAAGTAGGTTGATGAATGAGAATGTAAGGAAGGAGCAAGAGCACACTATTTCTCAATTTTTATGGTCCTTGTTTCTTTCAAGAGGGGCCTGCCTCTTCATGAATAGGAGCTGCACTAGAAATTAGCTCATGATGCAGTGTCAGCCCTATACCACACTCCTGTGTCACAGGTGACACAGACACAACCAGAGAGCCCAATGAAGTACAGCAAAGTTCAGACTCCCAAGGGCAGAGCAAGGAAATTGGAGTGAAATCTCTGGGAAAAATGTCTGGCTCTTATCCTTATGTTTCCTCATGTACCCCATTCAATCTATAAAGAAAGAACTTTGGGAATGCCTTTTTTTTTAGAAATACAATGGAAACTTTTACTTAAATTTTTTTCAGTGCTATTGTCTTTTACTTGAAATTATCTGGAACTTTGTTAAATCCCTGTTAAACAAATTGTTAAATATCAGAGGCTGATTTTTACAGGAATAAAAGGATTAGAAAGCCTTAGACCAAGTAGAGCTCCATTTGGCCTGCCAGGAGATTAGTTTAGGTGCTGTACCAGTTTCTTACACCTTCCTAGGCCAGAAGCACTGAGGCCTCATTGGCTTCTAGGCAGTGGAAAATGGCGGCAGGGAATGTGGACATGCTGATGCTGGCCTTGTCCCTGCTGGATTCCCTGGAAAGCAGAGCCAGAGGCCAACGCATATGGAGTGCTGCTAGAGGGTGCCATTCCAAGGACACAGGCACAGGAGTGATAGAAAGAGACAGAAAAGAGCTAAGAGTCCTTAAGAGAGCACCTCACTGAGTTGGCCACTGGTGTTACACTCAGCTGACTTGCCGTCCTTGCAGAAGTGTCTTTTGTGATGCTGTGGATGACTGCACCTTAGGACAGCTTTTCGTCGGGAGGAGATGGGCAGGGTTTTCCCATCTACTTCCACCTTCCATTTGTCAAAGGTTTGTACTGCAGGCAGGCCCTCCTGCTCACCTCTGGTTGCGCCGTGTTAGTCAGGTATTACATTCCTTGAATATATTACCTCAGATGACTTAACGAAAGGAAGATTTATTTGTTTTCCTGGTTTTATTTGGTTTCAAGGGTCAGGATTAAAGAGACTTCAGTCCACAACACACTGACTCCATTGCTTCTGGACTACAGTGAGGCAAAGAATCATGGGGGAAAGGGCGGGACAGAGGAAAAGCACCAAACTCATAGCAGCCAAGGAGCAGAAAAGGTGAGAGTGTCCAGGAGGAAGGGTCAGGGACAGGATGCACCTTGTGATCACCCCTTCCTCTCAGTAACCTCACAGTAACTATTTCCAACCACCTCCCCACAACAACTCATTTGGTCATGAGCTCACTGATAAAAGGGCCCCCCGATGCCCCAGTCAGCTCTGGGTCTCACTTCTCAACACCACTGGAGGGCCTGGCCTTCAATACATGAGTGTTAGAGTGGCACTGCCTTCCTATGTGAGCCTTAACACAGGTACTGTGTGGCCCCTCAGTGTCTTGTGGCAGAGCTCAACAGAAACATTCTAGCTGGGGGCATGGTGCTAAGCTAGTGCTTGTGTGTGTGCCTGGAGGGGAGACATGTTCAAGCTCCTGAAAGCAGGTTCGCACAACAGTAATCAGAGTGAAAAAAAATGGTCAAGGCACTTACGGATGTGAGACAGAAACTCTGAGCAGTGAAGTCTAATCCAGACACTTACCTGGATTTCCACTGGGAACAGGGCCTTTCTGTCATAGGGGCTATATCACAGGAGGCCTAGCATCTGTAGCAGAACACTTGTTATTTCTCCAGTATCCACTTCCTTCTTCTTAGTAACAGAACTCCCAGTTTTTAACCATTCCTTTGATCACACAGACTACGCTTCCTAGTCTCCCTCACAGATTAGTGTGACCATGTGACTTAATTTTGATCAATAGGATGCAAGTAGAGCTGGTACATGCGACTCCTAGTGTCCTTGAACAAACAGACAATGTTCTCATTTGTCCTGTTCTTCCAAGTGGCCGGAACTCAGATTGGTAGGGTTCATACAAGTAGCCATTTTGTACTGTGGATATCTTTAAGAATGGAAGCTACATGTGGAAAAGTAGAAATTCCAAGGTATATGGACTTCCACTATCAGAGTCACCAAAAAATCCTCAAACTGCTTAGTGGTGGTCCTGATGGAGTGTCTTGTCTGAAGCATACACTGCTGGGCAGTTTACACCTGGTACCTCATGGAGTATGCTTCTCAGAAGTGAGCGTCATTACTGCTGCAATAGCCATTTCCATAGCGGTGGTCCTGGTCCCATCCTGCATCATTCTCTCCACGGTGTGCTGCTAGACTCCCACAGCAACCTTCTGCCTAGAGTGCTGTATTAGTTATATAATGCTATCACCCCCATAATGGTGATAGCAGTCTGGCTCTGCAGACAAGAAATTCAAGGAGGACCGTGGCCTGGTGGTTCTTGCTGGGTGGACTCTACTGAGTTACTGGGGCTGCAGTCATCTGATGAATTGATTAGGTGGCACAGACACTACTGGGTGGGCCCACTGACAAGCCCAGGAAGCTGAAGGAAGGCAGCTGCAATTTCCGTCCACCCAGGCTGCTGAGGATAGGACAGGACAGGTCAGCTGGTTTCCTATAGAGGAAGCAGGAATCCAAGATGCTGGGGTGGAAGTGGCACCCTATCCTCCTTCTATGCACCCCATCACTCCTACCACAGTCTAGAGGTAGGGGAAATTCCAGGTCACTCTGTCTCTCTGTTTCTGTCTCTGTCTCTGTCTCTGTCTCTGTCTCTGTCTCTCTCTCTCTCTCTCTCTCTCTCTCTCTCACACACACACACACACACACACACACACACACACACATACACACAGGGATTCAGGAGACAGGACCTGGAAATCACCTCTTCACAAAATAGTGTTAAGTATCAGTTGTGGGATGGGGTACATGTGGGTAGGTATTAAGGTTTGGGGATGCCAGAGGCTGGATCCTTAGCCACAACACTATCGTCCATCTGGAGGACACTCCTTACTAGTCAGCACAACCTCCTCCACTTCTGCCTTTGCCGAGGCCTCTTCTGCAAGGAACATTAATCATCAGTGCTGACAAAATGAAGAGAACAGTTGGTTTTGAGGGCTAAACATATGCTGTGATTGAATCTTTCCGAGAATCCACTTCTGCTTGTGTCCAAGGAATCGTTGAGGCCTCTTGCCCAGGACCCTCTCAGCCCACAGCCAAGGGCTGGCTGTGTACATAAAGTGGAGCTTCTGCTTGGCTTTTCAGTGTTGCAAGAGACAGAACCCACGCTAGAGCAGCCATGCCATCTTCCATAGCAATCCCGGCATCCTGCCCTCCTTGTTGCGTTCAGCAGAGGTGTGGATTTGGGTGGAAAATCTCTCCCCAGCACTGAGTACCACTGGGGGAGAGGGATGCCAGCCACAGCACAGACAGCATTTCTGCATCTCTTTCAAAACTGCTGTGTGAGTTATAAAGCTAAGTTCCAAACATGCCTGGGCACAGGGACATCCGTGTCCACAAACCAACCTTTCTGTGCCAAATGAATGAAACAGCTACAATAGGTCCACAAAGAAGCAGCTTGGCAAAGACCTCCCTAGAGCAGCTCACTTCTGCCCCGACCCCAGGGCATGCATCTAACTCTTCAGGGTCAGGATCTCAGGCTGTACACCTGGGATTCTAAGGCCGGGCCCTTCCTTCCTCCCCAGGGACGTTGTGTGCTGCTGTTCGTAGAGTACATTGCATTGCTCTGATCTGAGATGCTCCCTGAGTACAGAGTATTAGTGTCACTTTATTACACAATGGGGCTAAATATAGGAGTGCAGCAGAATGTCTTTCCAGCACTTGCCTGGAGGAACAAGTGGCCTAGTGACCACAGAGGACTCAGCAGATAAGAGCTGATGTGCCACTGCAGCCTGCCTGAGAGCAGGTGTGGCTGCAGAGAGTGAGAGGAAGGCCCTGGATGTCTGCCTGGCAGGGCAACCCTGAGCAGCAGCAGGAGGCCCGAGGCCTGCTACTGTGATGCTCACTGAACCTAGGATAGCAGCTACTTCCACCGGGAATGGGGCACAGGACCACAGCTTACAGAACACATGCATCTGCCCAGCGCAGTGGCAAAGCAGGGTGGCCTCCAGAGGACCACTGGAGACAGGGCAGGAGTCTCCCTCAGGGCTCTTTCACACTGGCGCAAGCACACAAGCACAGCAGGTTGTGGACTCCAACACACTCACTGTCAGATCTGCTCGTCACTATGTCCTGGACGGAGCAGAACTTGGAGCTGACGTTCTCTCTGTCATGCACTCTGCTGGTCCCCAGCCCACTGTCCCCAAGTATCATGCCATGGTGTCCTGCCAGTTCATGTGGCCTCTGCTTGTCTCTTCTGCACAGCAACTGTCTGTACAGATGTTTCAGCTCCCAGAGCTAAAAATAACAGCAGGCCCTCTGCCCCCGGGATGTATCACTAGATGCTTACCAAGGAGTTTCACTGCAGTTTTTCAACAACGGGTCATAAGGCCTACTCTGAGCACTCGGGCTGCACCCCTATGCAGTGAGGACCAGGCACCTTCCCGGGCTGCCTTCTTGAGGAGCTGACCATGTGTCCACTCAACTGCAGTGTCCCTAAGAAGAGAAGCCCCAGCAAGGGGACAAAGGCAAGTACAGTGTGGAGAGCTTCCTCATAGAGGCATAGAGGGCAGAGTCTGGTGGGCATAGGGTATGGAAGGTGGCCGGGTGCATGTACCCTGGCAGGCATAGGCAGCGCCCCACCCCCAGGTCCGGGAGCACTCACTCAGTGGAGGTAAAGCTGCAGAGGAGAGGAGGGCTTGGAAGCTTCCTGCAGCCATGTTCTGGCCTGTGACTCCACCTGAAAGTTTGACACTATGGCTTACAACTGCAAACTCATTGCTCTTCTCCCGTGCTGTATTGGTGATGTCACTAGCTGCCATTCTGGACCATGGAGTAAACCTGTCAAGATTCAGCCCTTTCTTTTAGGCCAGGCTAAGTGCATTGACATTAACAGACTGCACTAAAAAGGATGGAAGAGGAAGATCTTGGATTTTCAGCAGAGGAAGGATGACCTTGGTGGCTGGCACTCTGTTCCCCCCTCTCTCCTGTTCCTAACTCCATGGCCTGTTCACAAGGTCCTGGAAAGAAGAAAGCGAGCAGTGACCAGAAGCAGCAGCAGCAGGACCAACTGATGTAGGGAAGGGAGGCCCCCACCTAGGGCAGAGAGGCTGCAGGGCAACATTCAAGACCTGCTCGGCTGCCCACCTGTCCCCTTCCTAGGACATCAGTGCCACATCACAGAGATACCTTCAATTTGCTCATACTCCATTCCAGGGCTCAGACCAAGGCACCCAGTAAACGCTCACGGAGAGAACGAGGGTGTCTGAGCCGGCCAAGTGGCTTTTCTGGTTCTTGCTCATAGCCCTGAGTCCTCAGGCCCTGCCCTGTCTCCCCGCAACCTGCCCTGCTCGCTTCGATCCCATCTCAGTCTCCGCTATCTGAGGTGCCCGGGCCGAGTGCAGGGCTGCATACAGCCTAGGCCAAAGCTGCACTGCTGAGCCACACCCAAGCCTTGCTTTCCAGTTTCTAATTACTTTTTTGCTTCCCTTCACCACTTTCTAGCATACTCAAGATTACCTTACTGACAAGGTCAAAGCACTCTACAATAAAATGTAGATGTAGCTTTTCCTGTCCTTCCTCTGCCTCCAAATAACCAAGGAAATTTCTGAACACAGAAAAAACTCGAAAGACGAGAAAAATGGCCCCACCTACTTGTCACCCAGTTTCAGCGATGCTCATATTTTGCCAATGTCATTTCAGTTTCCCTCTGACCTTTCCCCTTTCTCTGGAGGATTTTGATCCTCTAACTTTCAAGACCAGGAGTACAGCTCAGCAATGTAGCACCTGCCTGGCTGGGATGAGTGAGGTCCTGAATTCAATTCCCAATATCAAACATAACAACAGCAACAACAAAGGGACCCTCCATTAACCCTGTAACTTTCAGAATGAAAGTAAAAGTCCCTCTCACACCTTCATCACCCCCTTAGCTGTCAACCTCTCCAGGGGTCCAGTCGAGCTCCATTATTCCTGTGTCACATATCATGTCAGTCTACTTCTGTATTGTGAGTTGTTTGAATTAGATTGAAAAAAATTATTAAGTGCTCTTATAATTTTTTTTTTTTTGTGGGACCTGGGTTCAAACTCACAACCTTGCATTTGCCAGGCAGGCACTTGTGCCATGGAGCTATCTCCCCAGCCCCAAGTGCTATTATTTAGAATCCAATTTTGCTCACTTAAAATGAGCTGTGCAGTTTATTTGTCTTACTCCCCTTTTGCCTTCTTGACTTGAAAAATCGACTCCTACTACCCCACCCTGCAATGCCTACAGTATCTTTTTATTTATTTATTTATTTATTTATTTATTTATTTATTTATTTATTGGCTTTTTTGCTCTCAAACATATTGTGAGGCATTTCAGCAGCAGCTCTGTATTATCTGTCATGGTGTCACTAGTCCAGGGACCAGATACTTCTTTACAAAGCCCATCTTGTTCAAAGCCAGGTCTACCAGGCTCCATGCACATAGATAGTTCTGTCCCCTTCCTACCTGGAGGGGCACAGGTAAATGAGCAACATTATCTGGAGATGGAGAACATTCCCAAGAGCCTCTACTATGGCGGTCTGTGAGGCAGGTGATGAGCTCCACATGTGCCCCCTTCACCCGGCTGGCCAGGTCCAGAGGTCAGGGTGGGGACAAGCTTGCCCCCCACCATCTGGGTGAGAGCTGCTCAACGTGCTTTCTCCCCAGCCAGCTGCCCATAGCAGTAACTGCTCTCTGATGAGCCACCTCCGTGGGCTGCTGGGTTCTCATATGCATTTACTCTCTTCTCCGGGGCGCTACACTCTGGGCCCTTCATCATCCATCCACACTCAGTCAGTGAGCTGTTCCTCGGCTCATCTTGTTACCATATTTCTCTCCCCTCAAGCCCCCCCCCCACCCGAATGTGAATAATCATAGCTTCCAGGTACAGGGGACAAGTGGTGAGCAAACTCCCGTGCTGCTCTCTTTAATGATCCCCCAGGGTTAGTGACCCCACTTGGGTTGTCCCCTCCCACCTGCTGCACTCTGCTGCTCAGGAGCTGCTCCTGTGGACATCCTGCTGGGCCCAGACCAAGCCTCTCGATGCCACTTTCTCACCTGCTTTTCCAGAATTAATGCCCCAAGTGGTGGGACAACGCTTGGTCAGAGTTGTTCGGAAACAGAGTGGCTGTGTAAGACATACCAAAGCTCAGGGTTTGGTCTGCAAGGCTGTCATCAGCCCTTCTCAGGCAGCTGCCATTCCTTATCACAGCTGGCATTTTTGGATGCTCACTGTGTGCCAGGCACTCACTTTACCTCTGCAACATCATTTAATCTCCACAGCCCTGTGAAGTAGGTACTGTTATTTTTTCTTTCTTTCTTTCTTTCTTTCTTTCTTTCTTTCTTTCTTTCTTTCTTTCTTTCTTTCTTTCTTTCTTTCTTCCTTCC